>JAHWFP010222742.1:19886-39083 GCA_023313725.1 Lithobius niger | reverse complement strand
CCCCCCCCCCCCCCCCCCCCAAAATCGTTTGCTTGTTCTGGAGGGGGCCCATCGTTCTGTCCTTGCACCCCTCCTTGGAAAAAGTTAGTTACGACACTGTCTACAAGACCCGGGTAAAACTAGGTCCCAAGGAACATGGCAAGCTTTGTCAGGGGGTCCCAAAGCGAGCAGCAACAGGTCAGTGGTCAGCCTCCTCGTCTCCAAAGCAGGCGAATTCCAGTCTAAATCCAGCAGTTGACCTAAGGAACTTAAAAAGAAACTCATGAAGTATAGGCATCTCTTAAAGGGTTAAGAGTAATATCTGGATACTAGTATAGTGTATTTATTGCAATTAAAAAAGATTTTGAAAATTATCGTACGTTTCAGTGGCACAACAATTTTTGAAAATAGTTGTTTTACAGGGCTCCGAGAAACTTAAAGCCCCCCCCTTCCCTCCCCCCAACCCCCCCCCCCCCCCCCCCGACCGTTAGCTGAATTCTCGGGCCCCATTTTGTTTCCCATTTCCACCCCCAAACTAAACATGGAGGACTGGTTTTGCCGCAGTCCTCAGACGCTACGTCGGGAGTTTCGTTATTTGTCTTTAATTGAGGGTCATTTCTTTAAGATTTAGAGCTTTATTTACTGAAACTGGTTTGCAAACAAGCGATTTTTTTTGTAATCTTGCATCAAGAAAATAAGGTCGAACCCTGGCTTGGAAATATACATCAAGAAAAGACTCGCCTACATTTGCTTATTGATCAGAAGACCTCCTGACGCTACAAAAGAGGGAAAAAAAACAACAATCTTACATTATTAACTGAATAAAAAATGGTTTTGTCGTTTAGAAAAAAAAGCATTAGAGTTCGTATTCCCATACTCACACTAACAGCTGGGAAGGTACACGAATAAAAACGGATTAGAGTTCACTCGAACGCAGCGAACTATAATTTGAACTCCAATTCCAGGGAACAAGGACTGTTTTTGCTCAACGGTTATGTCACAAAGTGAACGCAGTTTATGTTTGAAACGCTTAATGTTTGGGTGTTTTTGCGTGCGCGCACAATTTGTGTATTATGCAGACTCTTGTTTTATAATTGTATGTGTTTGTTGTTTTATATTGTAAGTCTGTTACGTGTGAGTGGCTGTATGTGCATTTTGAGTGCATTTATAATTTGTGAAACCAGCAGACACCTAGTTAAAGGAGCCGGTTTACCATGTCGATAGCGTTGCCCATATTTTATACACAGCATCCACGCTCCAGATTCTCCGTTATCCAATAGGCTGATGTGGGTCACGTGATCTCGTTTTAGTTATGAAAATTCACGGCACTGTTGCGAATAGTGTTGTTCCTTTTTTAAATTTTCCTCTATTTTCTTTATATTGCTCGAAGATTCTACGGTGCTGCATCTAGGAGTTGAAAAGGTGAAAAGGCGCCTTTAAGGCAGTTTTTTGCCTATGTTTGTGTTTGAAGTTTCTACTTTAGTTCTAGTTCGTGTGTGAGTAATTACGCATTCATTTTGTGTATGTATTTTTATCTTTCAATAATATTGTAGGCGTTTTGCTGTTTATGGCGTCCGTTTTGTATGTGTTAGTGGGTTTACGTTTTTTGAATTGAAGTTCAAAATTACAGTTCGTTGCTCCGAGTGAACTCTAATCACTTTTTAATTGTGTACCTTCACAGCTGTGAGTATGGTGGCACGAGCTCTAATGATTATTTTCTAAATGGTGAATCCGTTTTTTTTTGTCCAGTTAATTTGTTGGTTCTTTTCGCTTCCTTTTTATTGTAACTGCTACGGTCTGGTGTATCATGTTTCCACTGTCCACCGATTTTTGTTTGCGAAAAAACGGAACAGTAGAAATGCATATTTCTGCCAATGTTCCGTCCAAGCTTTATGCCATGTCTATTATTATAGCCTGCGTCTTGACTTGCGTAAATAAAATCATTTCAAAAACCAAAACTGGTAAAAGAGGCCGCCAAGTTCCGAATGGTTCGGCCCTTCAAAGGAGTGATATCAACACACCAAAACATTCGGCAAGTTAATCGCACCGCTGAATGATTCGAAGGTTAAATGAAAACTAGAACGGAGCAATGTTCAAGTTTTCATTTAACGTCCAAAGTATTATTCGGTGCGATTAAGTTGGTGAATGTTTTGGTGTGTTGATATCACTCCTTTGAAGGTCCGAACCATTCGGAACTTGGCGGCCCCTTTTACCAGTTTTGGTTTTTGATATGATATCACTCCTTTTTTTTTATTTGTGTATTAGACTTCACTACCGTGCAGATGAGTAATAAAGTGCCACGTCAACAAGAAAAAGTTTTCAATAATTTGCTACTACCTTTTGCCTGTAGGCCGAACCATTCTCAATCTAGTCACCTCTTTATTGGTTTTTGGTTTGGTTTTAATTTTGGTGTAATTTGTTGTATTTAGTTAGTTTTGGTGTGCTGATATCACTCATTTGAAGGGCCGAACCACTCTCAACTTGGTATCCTTACCAGGTTTTAGCTTTATTTATTTTGCTTTGTTTAATTTTACACTTGGTTTATTTTTTGTAAATAGGACGTGAATACAATTTCTTTGCAACGTTGTTTAGATTTATCGTGATTCACTAGTGTGTGCCCCGTCACGTACGTCAGTACACACGTTCTCATTGTCGGAACTTTTGGCCGTCCAATGAGAGACGATGCCGAGAATACTAACAATGGTTATAACAATATTTTCGTACTTACGAGCCCTCCCACGCCATCCCTGTTACGCCCCCAGGCTCAAAACCATAAAAGGTACGCAGTTCGTATTGTAGTGCACCCATTCGTCCAATTTCATAGCTGGAAGCCTTCCCGTTATCTCGGAATCGATGAATAATCACCCTATGGGATTTAACATGGGGATGAGCGGACTAGCTAGCTAGGTAGTAACACATTTTCAACGTTATTGAGGGGCAGATTTTGCATTGAAAGCAGCATAGCTGGCATTCAAACACGAGTTCATTTTTGTCAGGTGGGTCATTGCTCTCGATTTCAACACAATTTAAGCTTTTGTACCGCATTATTATTTTTCCTTAAGTACTTGAAATGTGCCCAACTATGCTTCAAGATATAAGACACTGACGCTATGGCGCCGCGCTACAATGGATTACAACCTCGACAATTGAATTGTTGTGATGTTTGTTGCCTAACTTGGCGCGACACACTAGCGTGTGTCTAGATTCAATTCAATTCAATTGACTTGGCATATGTCATCTCCATTGGTAGTTGATTCTGCATTGTTGCACGGCTGTGCGCCAGAACTCTTGTGAAATAAATTCAATTCAATTCATTATGAAACAATTCAACTGATCTCCGAAACCCGCATTGATGAACTAAACAAGCCATTCAGTCATGTCGGCCACCCAATTTCGAGGCCCGAAGGCCCGAGTTTTAAACCTTATACTCTAAGGTTTAAAACTGGAATATTTAAGCGAAAACCAGGACCGTTTCACTTTGGTTCTCAACAACCAGTTAACAGATTTATTTAAGAGTTGGAAAGCCGACAATGCTAACTCAATGCTAATGGTATCGGCCGCAGTTAGGCTTGCTAAATACCATTTGAGCGGGAGGGGTGCTTTGTGTTTTGAGGGTGGGATTTTCTTTTAATAATAAAGGTGTAGGAGAAACGCTTTTTTTTTTTAATTCAATGACTGGTGTCTATTACCGTGTTGCACATCACGGAAACTTCAAGTAAAAATTCCGTCGTTCACCTTAGTCACGCTATGTGACATCACTCCATTTCAGAGTGCATGGCATCCACATCACCACACTCTAGTGTGGCGATATACAATATCACCACGCTTTAGTCTGGCGATATGAATATAAATAAATACTGATGCAAACCTATTTACGTTGACTTTTGGACTTATATGTCAGACTGCCTGAGCGGGGAATCTAACCCACGACCATGTCAGTGTGGATCAGCGGTAGGACCTCGGAATTTGGTTTCAAAGGTCGTGGTTCGATTTTCCGCTCAGGCAGTCTGACATATAAGTCGAAAAGGCAATGTAAATAGGTTTGCATCTGTATTTATTTATTTAACTCTTGTTGAGCCTTTGGCGTTCCGTCCTGTTTAGGCGATATGAATATCAAGCACTGTAAGGGCACGTTTACGCAACGACTCGCCTTTGCATTCTCGCAGCTAGAAGCTAGAAATCACCTGAAACTACAACATGGCGGCAGTTTTAGCCCTGTCGACTCACAACGAAAACCGTCAATCTTACGATTTCAGAAGCGACTGGGAAAATTTCGACAGGAGGAATTCTTTATCTTATTATCACGGATTATAAAACCTAAAGCATTTATTCAAAAGACGTCGGATTTAGCTAATCCGAGTAGCATTGTTACCATGGCAACGACAACTTTGCCATCGCTATTGTATTCAGCTGCGAGAATGCAAAGGCGAGTCGTTGCGTAAACGCGCCCTAAAGTGTGGTGATATGCGATATATCGCTGATCGTGTTTAGCATTGTGACAGTTAGACACCGTGCGATAGTTCAACTTATTTATATTTAGAGACAGTTGCGACTAATAGACAACAAGGTGTGTCATCGAAAATTAATCCGGCTGGAGCAAGCTAAAGTAAGGGCGGGTTTACGCAACGACTCGCCATTGCATTCTCGCAGCTAGAATTTAATCTCAATGGAAAAGTTGTCGTTGCCATGGTAACAACTGTATCTGGATTAGCTAAATCCGACCTCGTTTGAGTAAATGCTTTAAGTCTTATAATCCGTGACAATAAGATAAAGAATTCCACCTAACGAAATTTTCCCAGTTACTTCCGAACTCGCATTATTCAGTGTTTTCATTGCGAGTCGACATAGCTAAAACCGCCGCCATGTTGGAATTTCAAATGATTTCTAGCTTCTAGCTGCGAGAATGCAAAGGCGAGGGTTACGTAAACGTGCCCTAACTCTCTTGGTAAACTTTTTAACCCGAAAGCGTCACACCGAACGGGTCTTCACTGCGTCTATGCTCATTGACATGACAGTAATAAACTACAAGAGAGTACTATTTGGAACACAACGCGGAAGTTTGTTTACGTACTAGCTATTAACATAGACTGAAGCTTTATTATGGTTTTCTGAAGGTTATTTGTAGAATTATTAGTACCGATATGCCACACAATCTCACCCATACTGCAATGACTTAATGCAAATAAATGCAACGTGCCTCCCCCCCCCCCCCCCATTGTTTCTACCTCATTTCTAATTGATAGCTAGGGTGCTTTCGAAAATTAACCCGGTTGGATCAAGTAAAATTAACTCTGTTTGTTTCCACATGTCACGAATTTATCCCAAGATCGTCCCCGTCATGGTATCTACCCTCATTTACGTAACAACTATAAACCACAAAAATATCAAAACGTAGACGTTTATCTCCGTACTTGGTGTTAAGATACGTTAAACATACATTTCTGAAGTTTATAACACCGAAACGCAACACAAGCTCATCAACATGAATTAATGCAAATAAGTGCAACGCCTTCCCCCCCCCCCCCCTTTTTTTAATCTAATTTCTGTTTGGTAGATAGTCATTCGTTTGCCGTGTTCGCTCCCTGTCCACCCCGCCCCCACAAGTTACCGTCACGAACCAACCCCCGGCGATCCTGAAGCATAATTTGAATTTTATATGTACAAGCATCCGTCTAAAATTAAGCCCAATCAGGGAATTATAACGCGGCATATCGAACGATCTACGCGATTAGTACATGCAACAAGATGTTCCTTCTCAACCTGAACTACATACTATACATCAATTTTCAAAGGCACCCGTTGTCAAATCTTTTGCAGTGTTTATCTTCCCTTTGATACCTCAAGTGCATAAACAACCTATGTCAACAACTCGCGTATAGCGACTTGGTTTGTTTGCTTAGGGCGCGTTTACGCAGCGACTGGCCTTTGCATTCTCGCAGCTAGAACTCAATCGCGATGGCAAAGGTGACATTGCCATGGTAACAACGCTAAATGGGTTAGCTAAATCCGACATCGTTTTAGTAAATACTTGCAGTCTTATAATCCGTGCCAATAATATAAAGAATTCCTCATGACGAAACAATTTTCCCAAACGCTTCTGAACTTACGTTATTTGCTGTTTTCGTTGCGAGGCGGCAGACATAAAACCGCCGCCATGTTGGAATTTGAGGTGGTTTCTAGCTTCTAGCTGCAAAAGCGAGTGGTCGCGTAAACGTGCCCTTACATGGGTTACTGCTTCCTGACGGGTGCTATAATGTTGCTATAAAATGTGCGGGAAATATCGAATATAAATCCTGATCAGGGGATTATGAGGCGAAATCTGACACGATCTACGCGGTTAGCACATGCAACAGGGGTGATCCGTCGTAACGCGAGTTAACACAGGCCAATTTTCGAAGGAACCCAAGGCCAGATTCACTCTTGCATTTGTAAATGGGCTTTAAAGGCGTTTCTTCACCTTTACAACTCCTAGATGCAGCAGCGTATAATCTTTGAGCGATATAAAGAAAATAGCGATAAATTAAAAATGAAACAACACTATTCGCAGCAGCGCCGCGATTTTCTTAAATAAAACGAGATAACGTGACCCACATCAGGCCATTGGATGACGGAGAATCTGGAACGTGGATGCTGTGTTTAGAAAATGGCCAACGTTATCAAAATTCCATGTGCGTTGAGAAAACGACTGACACATGCTTCGCGTTGTATATGAGTTGCATCCATTAATTAGTTTTCATTTTTTTGGTGAGGGAGAGATTCACTTTTGGTTTTTAAAATGTGCGCTTGTCTTTGAAAGTTTAGCCTATTATTTTTTTTATATAAATGGTGTATGCACATGAGAGTTGTGCATATTGAGCCGTGAACAGGGGTGCCTTCGATTGAAATAAACCCGGATGGTCAAGAACAAGTAACACGTTGTTTCTAAACGTCGATAACTGGTAGAATTTTTTTAACGCTAAATCGTCACCAGAACGAATCGTTATCGTATCGACCCTCATTCACTTGACACCAATAAACTACAAGACATATTATTTGGGACATAACGCAGGTGTTTATTTACGTACTTACTGTTAAGATACGTTGAAGCTTTAATACCTATTTGTAGAATTATAACACCGAACAGTGAATTAATACATATAAATGCAGCGCCCCCCCCCCCACCTGTTTTCTACCTCTTTTCGGATTCGCTAGACCCCTAACCCTAGCCCCCTGACGCTCGCCCCATAACCTTCACGAACTTACCTTGGCGAGCATGGTTACTTGGATCGCGTGGTTTTCTGCCTGAGGCGTAATTTGAATGCTATGTGTACACAGGCTACCGTCTTTGATTAAGACAGAACATGGGATTACGACGCTACATCTCACACGATCTACGTGATGAGTACATGCAACAGGATGATTCTTTGTAACCCGAGTTACATACTGTAGGTCACTTTACGGCCGCCCACGCACTGAGCAACTTGGCCGCGCGGCCAGGTCGCTGCAGCCAATGAGAATGCTTACCGTTTATGTAAAACCACGCACTAATCATTTTCATTGGCTGCAGCAACCTGGCCGCGCGGCCAAGTCGCTCAGTGCGCGGGCGGCCTACGAAGGTAATCTTAATGTTTGTATCTGACGCTCTTCCAAGATTTGGTGTGAAACGTCAGGAAAGTGTTTTTACTTTTGTTCGACTGCTTGGATGCCTTCAAAAAGTGACCAGTGTTACTCGGGTTGCGACGGATCACCCTGTTCCATGTACTAACCGTGCAGACCATGTGAGATTTCACATCATAATCCCCTAAGCTTTATGTTAGACAGTTGACTGTACATATAGTACCCAAATTACTCCTGGAACAGTAACCCATGCGAGTAAACAAAACAAACTCGCCGAGGTAGGTGTTGAAGGTAGGTTGGGAAACGGGTGGGACAAACACTGCAAGTCTGCAAACGACTCGACTACCTACCAATCAGGAACGAGGTGGTGGGGGAGGGGGGGGTTACATTTATTTGCATTTGGTGGTGACGTCACGCTAACATATCCCCATGCTTAAAGTGTAGCCGTTAAATATGGTTAATGTGAAAACCCACACACGTCACCATGGGTTAAATTGATAACTCACTCTTTTTTGATAACCCACACTTTTTCTATAATCTAACACTTTTATGGGGTCTGTACAACCCCTAATCCACCATGACCAACTTTTCATATTAAGCTACACAATCCAAATTCAGTCAGCATAACCAATTACAAAACGAGCGTAAACAGGAACATTTGTGACTGGCGACATTTTTCACGGTACCAACACAGAAAAAATAATGTCGCAAGATAAATAAGCCTAACCCGGAAACCTTTCGTCCCGAAAGTACGAAAACTAAGCTACTGACACTTTGTAAAGACACCTAAATACGCATAAGAACCTACGAGGCTCAAGCGAACAGCGTATTTTATACTCTAATCTTACTTAAACTATTAAAATAGAAAAAAAAAATTAAACATCGGTAACGGAACGTCTCTCCTCTTCACTCTGACTTTATACACAGGAAGTTTCTAAGCCGGGAGTTTCCGTCCAGGAATTTACATAAGTCGCATGTAAAAATTCTTAAATTCATTATGATTCACAAATAAAATTTACAAACAAAAATCTTTAAAAACTCAAATAAGTCGGTAAGTTAGCTTGACGTCACACCTTAGCATTAAAACACATATCCGTGAGAAAGAGGCGGTAAATCTGAAATAATTGCTCGTTTGCTCGAAACGGGACAGTTCAAATGTCTCGGGGGATGAGGACGACGAAAACACACTCGCCCTGATGCACTCGTGAGATTTCGCCACCCCCTCGACAATGGACTGTTCGTTTCTCGCAAACGAGCAATTATTTCAGGTTAACCACCTCTTCCTCATGGATATATATTACTAATATCTAAAAATGCACATTCGCTACCTATTTTTCAGCGGCTAGGTATTCTGCCAGTTCGCCATTTATATGCGTATCGAGTTATAATTCGTTTTCGGAGGAACAATACTCATGCTACAACTCGTTTACTAACGAACTACCACACTAGGAGTGAATCGAACAACTACGTTATCCAGCCTAAAGTAAATAAAGAAAGATTACATAAATGCAGCTATTTCCTTGGCAGCAAGCTATACAATAGTATACCAAACAACTTAAAAGAAATTGTTGAGATTTATCCAATCCAAAAATCCTTGTATAAATGGTTACTGGGCTTAAGTACTGACTCTATAGAAAAGTTATTCAAAATTGTAAGCTAAACTTTCTTTCGCAATAAGTATGTCTTACCTTGTCAATTCATTACCTTCCCATTATTTTATAATTCGTTTTAAGTTTATAGTTAAAAAATTCTATTATTAATTACATGTTGCAACTAAAGTTTTGCAGCGACTTTTTCTTTTTATACAATGTTTTGTTTTATAATTTCTTGTATGGTACCCTACATGCCACACGCGGGTATCAGCTCTTGTGGGATGTGGGCACATACTGTATTGTTATACTGCAATTGTTTATTGTAATAAACTTAATTACTTAATTCGTTGTGTGACGTGTGCCAGGTTACTATGATTTCGGTGCTGTAATTTCGGTACTGTAATTCTACAAATAAGCGTTCGACAACCATGATAAAGTCAACGTATCTTAATAGCAAATGTATAATACTTCAGGGTTATTCTCCAAATAAACCATCGCCTAGTTTATTGCTGTCACGTGAATGAGCCTGGCGGCAATGACGACAAGTTCAGTGACAATTTCGGGTTAAAAAGCATACCAATTTGTGACCTATTGATGAAACTTGTTACATTAGTGTGATGCACCCGTGTACAACTCAGCGCATATTATTTATCTCTAGATATGCGCGGTGCCTTCGAAAATAAGCCCGACTGGATCAAGCTAAAATAACTCGTAGTTTTTTCGATGTGTCGCGAATTGGTAGCCTTTATAACCCGAAAACGTCACACGGAACAGGCCGTCAATACATCGATGCTCATTCACGCGACGCCAAAAAAACTACATTATGCATTAAGCTGCTTGGAGCAGAACGTTAAAGTTTATTTACATACTTGTTATCATGACGCGTTGAAGCTTTATCACCGCCGTCCACGTCACACAATCAATTAAAGGTACATGCATCCACGTTGGCTTTCCTGCGACATTAGTTCAAACGTACTGTAAATATTGCCAACACATCCATTTTCTTGGTTTTTTCTTTCCTGCGAGACGATTTTGCGACATTAACTCTAACCTGTGTAAATGTTGCAAACGCTAGTCTCAACATACCGGAAGAATATATGTCCCTTTAACGCAAATAAACGCAACGGTCCACCGCCTTCTTTTTACTTCGTTTCTGATTGGTAGATCGTCGAGTTGTTTGCAGTGCTTACGCTACCGCCCTATCCCCAAGTTTTTCTCAAGAATCCTGCTCGTCGGGCTTGGTTTGTTTGCAAACGTGTTACTGCCTCAGTCGTAATTTTGTTCTACATGTACAGACAGACGTCTAAAGTAAAGCCAGATAAGGGGACTATGATAATCTCTCACGAGCTACACGGTTAGTACATGCAATAGGGTGATCCGTCGTATAACCCGAGTGACAAAGGTTCAGCTTACGAAGGCCACTAAGGTTTGATTCATATTGGATTTGAGAGTGTGCTTTACTTTCGTGCAAGTTGCCGTAAAAAAATAACTTATGCAAAGAGTTGTGCATTTGGGAAAAAAAGGGGATAAGGGCAGGAATGACTATAGATTATGATTTCTTAAGGCGGTTTTTTTTTGGGGGGGGGGGGGGCGGAGAGGGTGGGACCGGCGGTAGAAGTAGATTCAGTTTTGATGTCTTTGCAGGTTGTAATTTTCTTCTTATGTAGGCTAAATGGTGTATACAAACAAGGAGCGGTAATCCACACGGATTTTCTTTCCCATAAACAGTTTAGCAGAGGATGAGATACTTTGTTTATTTTAGATAGGTACAATTACAATGTATCACTTGGATTTAATTGTGAAACGGAAACAATAAGTTACCGAGTCTGCATTGTTACTCGGCTATGGAGGACAATTATTTTGATAACAGATGGCGTGTTCTCAACGTTCACGAAAATAGCATTACAAATGACTACAGTCTTTGGATTTAAAACATCCCCAAATGTCAAACCATAAAAGGCACCTATTGGAGTCAAACGTAAACTGAATTTCAAATTTCAAGCAAATCTGTCGCACAAATTATTTTATCTGAGTACCACGCCACGCCATTCCGTCGTACAATCAAGTACCCTACCCTGTAGTGCCATCTGTTGACGGGATTTGTTTGACATTATAGAATTGCAGGCCCATCGTACGTGCAGACAACACTACTCTACCCGCGACACCTAAGAAGGACAACATCTAGTCAGGGAGGAGAACATAGTCCTTAAGGATCTTTGCTACCGGGTCGTTGCCCCCACGACTTACATTCCTGAGAAACAACTGCAAAAGTTGCGCCTGCGCCCTGTGCCCTAAAGGAACCACCCCCACCTCTACGTGCAGAGCAGAAATTGCAGTCTTGAGCTGACACCAAACCACCGTGCGAAGACATGTGTTCACACTTCCCTGCAAGTCCGTCAACCTTCTCTCTGGTCCTGAGGTTAGGAACGGCAACCGGTAATCAGTCATGGCTTGGATGTAAGATTCAAACACCTTACGAAGAAGAAGCCGACATGTACCACCCAGCCTCTACAGGATCCTCGAGCGTGCTACAACTGCATCTTCAATTCGCGAACCTCTCTTGTCCAATCTAGGTTTGAGCTTAGCCAGACCCCCAAGTACTTTGCCTCGCGCATACTGTGTACATCCGCACCAGCCACACGCAAGCTAATCTGTTGCCCCTGCCACTTGGAAAAAACAACGATCGATGTCTTCAATGGGGCTAGTTCCAGTCCAACGGCACCCAGCCAAGATTCCACTAGGATAATCACTTTTTGCAAGGACTCCTGAATGTCATGAATATTTGGACCCACCAACCACACTGCCACATCATCCGCGAAAGCCGCGACATTGCAGTGCAGATCCACCTCACACAGCAGGCCGTTCAGCACAATTGCAAACAAAATCGGGCTCAGGGCACTCCCTTACGGCAAACCACGGCTAGTTTTCCTTGCTGAAGAATAATTATTGCCTACCCTCGTGACAAAACTGCGGTCGGATAAGAATGCCCTGAGAAAAGCCAAAATCGGTGCACTGACCCCCAACTGAAGACAGCACTGCCCACGGAGAATCCAGAACAACTCTATTGTATGCTGCTTTTAGGTCGAAGAATACAGCAACCAGAAAACAGTCAGAAGCCCAGGCCTCCCTTACCCCATTTTCCAGGTACAAGATTGCGTCCTGTGCACTCCTTCCTTGCCTGAAGCCAAAATGAGCAGGGTGAAATGTGCCCCGGCTCTCCAGGAACCAAGATAACCTGCGTTGGATCATCTTCTCCATCACTTTCGTAGAGCAATAGGCCGATGACCATCCAATTTTGTCTGGTCTTTCCCAGCCTTTTGTACCGGGACTAAAATCGCCTTCTTCCAAGATGCAGGAACCTGACCCAAAGACCACGCAGCATTGAAAATGTCTAGTCATTCCTTCACCAACCCAAACACTGATAATGAATAACAATAATTGAACAATAACAATCAGACGGCAATAATTAGACGCCATGAATCCAACAATCTGAACTTAATGGGGGAAGCACTAGCACGCTTCTAGATGTTGTTGGGCGACCTTTAGAAGAAGGTTAAGGTATAATATTAGTCATCATCATCACTCTTGCACAGGTATGCCCACCTGTAAGTTAAAATGGAGGCCGCGGACGAGAAATTCAAAAAAATCTGTATATTTGAAAAAATTTGATTAGAAAATATTTTTGTCTGGAAAATTTGTGAAAATCTATTGATATAAAAAAAAAATTATCTGTGGATCTGGCAACATTGTGCCTGAGGTAGAAACACTGCCGAAAATAACATCCCATCCTTGTGTGAGCCGAGTTTCAACGGTCACACAGACTAGTGGCGATTGTACTTTTTCCAGCTTTCTTGTTTTTGCTGAAAAGCTTTTAGAAAACCACAGTTCTTCTCTTCACGCTTCAAAAACTTCAACAATTTCGCAACTTCCACATTTTATACCTCAAAGCATTTAATTTTTTTTGTAAATTTTTTTCTTTTTTGTTGGTAGTGTGTGTGTGTGTTTGGCCCCATTTTCTCTTCAATTCCTTTTCGACGATTTTTTTTAATGTCTATCAACCCGTGAAAAATGGTTTATGGGAGGAAAGGAGCGGAAAAGAAAATTCCTTTTTTTTTGTTCCCTCATCGCGGTTATCTTTTGCTCCCAATTTACGAAATGAAATTATTGATTGGAAACTGACAAAAGAGGACCATTAATCACTTGGTCAGTTTGTCGTTGGGTGTATCTGTACCACTGATCTGTTAGCTTGACTGACACAGTCCAGCCGAGAGGGGGGCTTGGAATTCGGGGGAACTTGAGGCGGGGGGGAGCCTCCAACCCGTGGTCACTGTTGCTGCTGTCTTGTATACTGTAAATCGTATCGGAGGGGCGAGGCTAAGGCCAGTGTGTGTCGGGTGTGTTGTGTGGGGGCTAGGGTGTTTTGGGTTACGGGGGTGTAGGGAAAAGATTTTGCGGCCAACGGCTGCTGGCCCTCCGCCTTGGGCCGCTCGACCCGGGCCCCCGCCGGTCAGCGAGCAGCTGATGTATTGAACGTCTAATTGCGAGCGTCGGGCGGAACTTGGCTGAAGCGCCATCGCCCGGACCCGGGAGCATCCATCTGTGTCGTGTACGCCAAGTCCAATCACGAAGCGAGAGCCGCGAACGCTTGCGTGGGCGGGGTGTTTGGAGATCCCGAGGCGATCCACCCAAGCTCTTGTCCGTTGAGGCTCTAGCCCAAACTCGCCTTTCCCCCAACGCCTACCCCCCGCCCCAACGACGCGAAGCCAACACTTCCGGTCAAGTTGTCAGCTTCAAGTGGCGGAAATGGACGCGAATCGACCACCAATTGCTGGCGGACACGTGTCCGTATTCGTTCGGACGGACTAGACGGCTTTCGGGAACTGGACGGACGGACGTGGTCGAAGTTGTCGATCGAGTAAATCAAACGCTAGCAGCGATGACGGCTTCACGAATGAACGGACTTGCACGAACGTGTCGCTAAGCTTCCTTCTTCGTGTCTCGCGTAGCGCGGCTCTAGGGATGGATCTAGAGTAAACTTTCTTTCAGAAGTTCCGCCCAGGATGGGTGGGAGGTTGGGTTGGGAACGACCGGTGATCTCAAGAGGTAACCTTTGAATAAGAAGGTTTCGCCACGTTCTTCGGAAAGGTTTTGGCAGCCTGTGAATATCGTCGATGCAGCCTTGACCGTAAATTTTCCCGAGGAAGGTTGTAAAGAGACAGAATAAATTATTAAAGGCAACCTCCATAACGTG
This sequence comes from Lithobius niger, assembly GCA_023313725.1. Taxonomy (NCBI): domain Eukaryota; kingdom Metazoa; phylum Arthropoda; class Chilopoda; order Lithobiomorpha; family Lithobiidae; genus Lithobius; species Lithobius niger. The sequence continues at coordinate 24,665 of JAHWFP010222742.1, read as the reverse complement.
GTGACCTTTCTTGACATGTAAAACACTTTAATGCATAAATGTGCGACGAATTTGTGGACCTACTCAGGCGCAAAACGTCGATTCAGCAAAGCTGTCGGTGGCTGCAGCACCATCATCTTGTTTTACCTTGTGATAAAATTCACATAGTAAAACAAGGTTTGCGAGTATAGAATTATAAAACCATCACGACTCTGTTTTTCTCATTCCATCACGGGAAATATTCACCTAAACATGAATCGCACCGAAGTCATAAGTAGCCAAGTTCAATAGTGGTTTAAGCCTTTCAACGTGGTGATATCACAGACTAAATTCACAAACTTAATCCCAGCGACCAATAGTACAAAGGTTAGGTGAAAAACTTAGAACATTGCTGGTTGCCGTAACTTTCAAGTTTCTCCTTTAACCCAAGTACTGTAGTAGGAATAAGTTGGCGAATTTCGTTGGTGCTGTGATATCACCAACCATTATTATGAAATGCCAAACCATTATTGAACTTTAGTACTGCTTGTGGTTTTTTTTTTTTTTTGGTATGGCTCATAACTTCATATTAAGGTGAAAAGATAAACGTAAAGTCGTGCTGGTTTCATTTTCTGTTTCGACACAACCTTACGCAACACCATTTATGCCTCCAGTGCTTGCCGTTTTAGCAGATTCAGGATATGATTGGACTTTCGAAATGGTCGATGTTCGCTTTCTCAGATCAGGGTTTTAGTTTTTTAGATGACCCACGAACTTGTAGACAATTTGCGAAAAAATAAACTAGGAAACAGGTCTTGGGCCTATTGTATAGGCAGAGCGAACAGATCTTCATTTCAAACTTATATTTTGTTTTAATTTTAATTTTAATGACGATACCACATTTGCTAATGGTCCTTAATGGTCCTTTGCTCCCACCTTAACCCCAAGTTGCATGCTGTTGCGTGTAGGTAACAGTTGACTAAACGTGAAAAAACTAAGTCCCAACTCGCACTGCAAGCTTTATGAGGAGGCCCCGGGGACCCCGAGCAAAGCGAGCAGCAACGGGCCAGTGGTCAGCATCCCCGTCTCCAAACCAAGCGAATCTGGTTCGAATCCCACGACCGACCAAACTGTCATAGGGTATCAGAAGTCATGCAACTAGGGGTTTAAAGGCAAATTAAGTTAAGGACACGAACACTCGGAAGACCTGGCCTGGATTGTAGAGGAGTAAAGCTTAGCGAATATTAGCTATTGCTAGTGCATGATTTTTTTTTCAGGGCATGGTTACTCAATGTTGTACTATAGGGCAGTGACACAACGTTGTATTACTGTATATAACTCTATGCTGGAGCCAGTTACTGGGATAGCTGCAAGGGTCACTGGAGGGGGAAAAGAAGGGCGTCTTACTGAAAACAGTGCTATTAAGAGTGGATTTCTTATGCCTATAATGCGCGATTTTTGTCGTTTTGTTGGCAGTTGCTTTTTTTAGGTCCTGTTAAGAGGGGGATCACAAAAAACAATGACCAAACTGAAAGAAAAAGTCATTTTTGGACATCAAGAACGGCACTTTCAGCAGTCAAAATATCTAAACATGCCTCAGCTTCTGGGGGCCTCCCCAGACCCCCCCATGATGTGAGTGTGCAAGGTTACTACAAGTATAGTTTTTAGTCTTCTGTACAGCCGTACCGGCTGAGAAGACTATTGCAACGACTTTGTCCGTCCGTCCGTCCGTCCGTCGCTTTTTTTCAACTTCGCAACTGTACCAGAAATTGACGACCACTGTTTACAACGTTCCATTCAGTGTCGAAAGTTAGTTAAATGACATGGCAAATTAAAACTTCGTGGCCTTCTTATAGCTAATAGACTTCTCCGACGTAACTAAATTAAATAATGACATTTCATCGTCGAATTGAAATGCTAAAGATTTGTGTTAACGCAGCCGTAAAAACAAAAACATTTTAGCTTCGTTTAAAAGAGTCTTGTCGCATTGTTGCATGAATGAATAGGCTTACGATCGAACCAAATTCTCCATTAGGCCTATCTTCTACTTACGAAACCAAAACTGCCGTTAAAAAATTAGGCTTAAAAAGTGAAAATTAGATATAAAATAACGTTACCATGGCAACGTCAATAGTTGCTACGAGTCGCTGCTGCATTTTCTCCTGTCCTTCCCTACTACCACTGATCTATATTAGGCTACGTTGCGCATTACGTTGTAACACTGTAACTGTGTGCGCAGAGGCATACCGTGTTGCAAAAATGAATAGGCTTACTGTATACAATCCAAATCTCCGTTAGTTGCTACTTACGAAATTAAAGTTGTAAATTAGGCCTAAACGCTGACAGTTATGCCTAAAACGTAAAATAAACTTAAAAGTTAACACATTTGTAACGGGCAATTCTGATGGTTACTGTTTTTAGATTATATAATAGAGATAGCTGTTGTAGTGCATGATAGAGGTGTGCGCCTCAACATGATTGGAAGTGGACGATCTGTACAGAAGACCAATGCGACTAGATAGTCGCTGTAGCCCCTTGTTTTTTTCAATAAATTCTGTAGAAAAGCTTTGCCCCCTGGTTTTTTGGTTCTTCTGTCTATCAGGTACTGACTATGGTACGGATGTGGGCATACTAGCAAACAGTGTGAATTCATCATAATATTGTATGAAACTTGATACAAGATGGGTGTAAGCAACATCGATGTTTCCACTCTATACACATTAGAAAGCGAATTCTAAACACGCACAAAAACAAATTTGAAGATTTAAAGACAAACTTGAACTGCCCTTAATCAGTGCATTATAATGAATGGGTTGTAACGTGCGTTACATGTAACGCGAGATACATCACGAAGCCAATACTTCGTGGTGCACCTTGCCATCACGTAAGGCTGCTGTGCGCCCTCCCAATTACCGCCTAACACGGGAAATGGCTGAGCGCCAGCAGCAATGCATACATGGCTCCTGCTGTTCAGACCAGGTTGGAGCTGTTTTAATGCAGTGCGCCCGCCACGTGACGTAGGATGTATTGCCTGAAGTAGGATATATTGCCCGTATAAAGACGGCCAGGAATGACAGATCCTCACTTGGTGTTGGGGGTCGTACTTAACGGTTGTATCTCTGGAGCTACAAGAATCAGAACAAACTAGTCTTGAACTGACGCCTAATATGTGATGCTCTGTGCTTAGTCCACTAACTGAGCAGTAAGGAATAAATTAGAATTGAGTACTTGTCACCCAAAACTAATCGTCTATTCTCTGAGCACTTCCAGGTATACCTCCAAGAAAAAGGGTTATCATTTAAACATTTATTGGTTATCAGCTAAAGAAAAAGGGTTATTAGTTAAACATTTATTGGTTGTCAGTTAAAAATATTAAAACTGACACAGTATGCTACTCTGGTTATGGCATCTAATGCCTCAGGTAAGGAGATCATACCATTCTTGTCTAGAAGGAAACCAGGGTATTTCAACTGTATTTGCCTCTGTTTATACTTGGACTTCTTTACCTTTACACCATTTTCCTGCAAAGCAGAACATATGCTAGATAAAGCAGCATCGTGCTCATCACCCTTCCGTGTGACAAGAATGTCATCATAGAAAGGATGCGGTCCTATACAAGAAATTGTAAGATCCTTTTTAGATTTTTTAAGTTCTTGCAAGATCCTTTAAGTTCTTGTAGGAAGAACAAAACCTACAAGATCATGTAAGATCTTGGTACAAGATCCTGTAGGATCCTGATAGGATTCTGTAGGGGCCAGCAAGATCCTTCAGGATCTTGTACTAATATCCTACAGGATCTTGCATCTAATCTTATGCAATTATCTGAAGGATTTTGGTGCAGATCTTGCAGGACCCTGCCGGATTCTATAGTATCGTATCTTTGTACAATATCCTGTAGGAATCCTGTACCAAGATCATGCAGGACCCTTTGTAAGAACTCAAAGAATCAAGTTCTTGGATACAATCTTTACGAAGAACTTGTTTCATTACATTTTAGAAACATTCCAGGAGCAGAGGTTATATTGATAACCTGAGGGGTACCCTTGGCCATTCGAACAATCCCCTACAGGTGTTAATAATAATAACTGACTTAGAGTCATTATCTATCGCCATCTGCAGAAAAGTATCAATTAAATTCATGAGGGAAACCAATCACAACCCGATAATTAAGTAAATAAGTTTTTTGCCTCGAGGCACGAGGAAAGTATTCGATAACCAGCACAAAGTTGACTGTAACACTGTAGTCACCGAGTGTGTATACTTCACCATTAGGCATTAAACAAGCACGACGGGAGTCACCCATGTGCTATAATCAACATATTTAAAAATTCACTCCCTTAAGTGATCAAGAGGTCAATTTCAGACTCCAGCTTGGTACTCATGGAGAGGGGCATAGGTTGGGCCATTGGATTTAAGCCTTATTTCTGCTTTTAAATCCTTGAAGGTTCCAAGACCGGGTTTAAACAAGTCGGGAAACCTGTCAAAGACGTCATTGTCAGAAACAAAAAGTTTGTATCCGCAACAAGTTCTCTCTCAGAAATTTCAACGTTGAATAACTGACTCAGGTTGATATTAAATTTGGCAATTCAGCTTTTACCAAACAGATCTGGCTGACTCTAGAGCAACTCTTGCATTCAGGGTCTCAGGTTGACCATTTAACCTAATAACTCCTAGAAGTTTTACCTTGCTCACCTAAGTTTTTAAAGTGTTGGCAGCGGGCTTATCTTGACATTGCTTTTATAGCTTTTGTACCAGTTAACTGGAATCAAGGTAAAATCACAACTTGAGTCAACCTCAAGTGGTAATACGTGACCGTTCAAA
>JAHWFP010222741.1:105470-124918 GCA_023313725.1 Lithobius niger | reverse complement strand
TAGAGAATGTTGGGATGTAGGTGTCATCTTCGTAGCGGAAGGTGGAAATGGTACCTTTGTTGTTTTAGTAGTAGCAGAAGGCACGGTGTAGCGACGCGGAGGCGCAAATGGAAGACGTGTCATTTTGATCCTTATGGCTTTAGTAACGGGAGAACTGGTTTTTAAAGAATGTAGGCCGGATACACTGCAACTGCGGGAATGGCATCCATCGTAGGCAGGTTGGGCTGCAATGTAGCTTGCGGAGGCTGATTGATTAAGGAAACCTTCTGCTCTGATGGAGTTCTTTGGGGAGAATGTTTGTCTGTAGGTAAACTGGGTTGGATCAGCGAGCGTGGATGTGGACCGTGAAGACGTTCCTTTCGTTTAGATGGTCCCTTAATACAAGAGCAGGAATGTTCGCTGGTCGACAGTTCGGACTGTTTTGGGAGTTGCGGAGGCGGGACTTGAAGTGGGCCCTTCAGTTTAGACGGCGGTTTTGCGGAAGAAGAAGTTGGCACAGAAAAAGTCTTGACGGTATGTGGGATGGCGGAGGCGGCTTCCTTCTGGCTACATGCACAATCGGCCCGTTGTTTGGACAAATGTTGATGTTTGCATATAAGAATCCATCGGGGAGGTGAGATGTCCACGCAGATCCTGCATTTTTTGGTTAGATCATCACAGACGTGGTGCCATTAGCAACTTGGGTGTGGATAGACGTGCACTTTCTTGGTGAGTCCGACGAACCCTGGACATTTGCAGGGTTTTGGAGATGGCACATTTGGCTTCGAAATTCGGCTGGAGTCTGTAGAATCAATTTGTTGATGATCGAAGCCCTCTGAGAAGGAAGAGTCATCCATGTCGGTGGAGGAACTGTCGGATGGAGACGGTTAGTCACACGCCAGAAGTGTGAATATGACCGTTGCAATTGCAGAGAGGGGTGCCGGTTGGTGGGATAACAAAGAAACGTACCTCAAACAGAGGGAGGAGCTGAATAGTGGCGCCATGTGTTGAGTATGCCGAAAGGCAGTCGGCCGGAGGAGTGGAGGTACACCTAGAACTCTAAAGATTGTAACGTTGTGTCGTTGGTAATGGCGTTGTCCAGTTGCGGAAGGAGACAATGACGAGCTGTGTCAACGTGTATCTTATAAAGAGTTTTTCTACTTCTTGGTTTATTGTGTGTTGTTTTGTTTGTTTCTTTTTTATTTGTAACAACGCGTCGTTTAATTAATAATGCAATGGAAGTGGTGTGTAGACGGGAGGAGGTTGCCTAGGAGGATGAGTATGATGGGAACACATAACGGCCGGAGGTCCGTGTTGTTAAAGAAACGCTGTGTGGATGCATAGCAGAGGGTGGCATGGTCTGGTCGGTAGACTGACGTGCGGAAGGTACTTGAACGATGCCGGGAATTCAAGTTGTTAAACACCTTTCGACCCGAAAGGGAGGTAAAGTAGGCTTTCGGAAAGCTCGATCAATAGATCTAAGGATCACCAGGTGAGGATGGAGGTGTAATGTCCTTGGTACACGAATGACTTGAAGGAAAAAACCGCTAGGCGGATGGTAGTTGACAGTGAGGGTGATGGATTTGTTGGTAGAGGTGTTATTCCCGGAACAGTAACAGGTCAGGAACGAACGGTCGAGGGGGACCGTGGAGAAAGTGAGATTAAATCCGGAAAGGATGGTTCAAGGAAAGTATATTGGATGTCATAATGCAGCTCCTCCTCACATATCAAGTTAACGTTGAGGGTGTTTGGAGCGGAGGGTCCAGAGACCGGCTGCTGTGGCAGGATCACGGAGGGACGGTCTGGATCACAGAAAGGCCTATTGAAGGTTGGGAACGGGAACGGCAGTCGTAAGCAGTCCGGAAGAAGGAAGGCTAGAGAGGACTCAGTGTCAACGCCTAGAGGAACGGTGACAATAGGTGATGGCAAGACCAGTGGTGCGAAGGAAAGTGTTGCGGATGCTGGGCCTGATGGAACGACTGGAGCGGAGGATGTATTAGATGACCCAATTTTGCGAAAAGCCCCTCTATTAGCGGCGGAGGGAAGTGAGAGACGAAGTTAGGAAAAACCGCTACAGGAGGCTACCGAGGTTGTCTTTAGATAAAGGAGTGTGCCATAGAAGCACGGCCGGAGCACCGGGCTGGTGCCTGGGAGATGTAAGGGCGTTGGAAGGGGATAGGTCCCTCCCCAGCAGTGGAGATGGAGAAATCTTCTGGGTGTGGAAGCTTGGACAGCATAGAAGGCTGAGCTGAGGGAGAATAGCAGCGTATGTGAGTCTGTGGAAAGGAAGGGTAATTGTAATGAGCATCCGCCTGTCTTGTAGTGACACCTTGAGAAAAAGAAGATGGAATACCACTGGAGGAGGAGGCCAAACCCGGAGGTGGAAGGTCCATCTTAGAAGCATAGGAGCTAGAGCCGGTGCAGGAAGTAGAGGAGTGTGGTTCCAGAGAAGGGACAGTACACGAGAGGCCTTCCGAAGGAAGGTCGGAAAAATATGATGAACCTGGCAAGGGCTGAGGAGGTTCCTTCCAAGCGAAAGGAACGGACGAAGTCGCCATAAAACCGGTGCAAAATCAACAGAAGGCAAGACAATCCAACGAGAAAGAGAGCGGAGGAAGGCGCCCTTCATCGGAACGGAGAAATGCGGAGAGTGATGATGCGGTGGGAAGCACGGATCGACCAGTCGAAGTGATCGCCCTAGGAGAAATGATGCCAACAGTTCGCTGCGCCGGAGCTTATATAAGCAGACCTAGGCCCGCGCATGCGTAGTACCATACGAGCTAGGCAAGGAAGACAACTTTCAAGATTCTAGGGGAAAATAAATCTCAAACGGGAAACTGTAATAAAACTGTAATTAAAACATGTAATATATATTTTCGTCGGCTATTAAAAGAAAATTGCGTTAAAAATTAATTTTGAAGAACTGGATATAGTCCAGTCAACGTTGTTTTGAAAAAAAACGAATAACTCAAATGTTTTATTTCTTTCGACTAAAATACCTATAGGTCTTCCAGTTAAACATACTAAAACCAGGCATGAGAAATTTTAGCTAATTAGCTGATTTCAGCTTTTTATTGGGCTCAAAATGCTTTTCAGCTTTTTTCACTCACGGTCACTATCATGCCTGTAATAGTCCCCTAGGGTGGGGCCCTGGGAACCAGCCGCCATCTTGGATTTTAGTTCCCAATTCTCGGTTTTTTTTCTAAATACCTCGACAATCTCTCAACAATTTGAATACTGTAATGCGATAGGAAATTGTAGCTAGTTAAATTTTGTACAAAAAAGTGTATTCACTTTTTATTTGTTTATTCGCAAAAATGGCATTCAAATACAGGAAATTGCGGAAGTTGACGTGCTTGCTCACGGAAAACAAGCGATTAGATTTAGTTCCCAGTTTTTGTTTTTTATAACTAGGGCTAGCTTGGCAACTAATCAGCCCATTGAAAGGTGGGGATGTATTCTTTCCATAAATTCTAACCGAAATTGTTTAGTTACGGTAGGGACTATTACGGTCAGGCCCATTTAGAGGTGAAGAGGTAATGGTGATAGAGAATGTTGATTTTTGAATTCATGTGCTCTTGCGAGCCCTATATTAGCCTGAAAAATGAACATGTTTAGGATTTTGTAAAAGGTGGGGAGCATACTGTACCTATGTAGGCTAAATAATTTCGGTTAGGATTGATGGAAAGAATCGATCCAAAACTTTTAGGAAATTATAAACAAGCTAATTTCGGGCTAATAGAGGACTCGCAAGAGCACTTTGAATTCGAAAATCAACATATGCTTTCACCGTCACCATTACCTCTTCACCACTAAATGGGCATAGGATGGTCCCAATCTTAATTAAACAATTTCGTTAGAATTGATGGAAAGAATAGATCCACACCTTTCAATAAGCTGATCAGTTGTCAAGCTAATTCTAAAAAACCAAAAACTGGGAACTAAAATCCAAGATGACGCCTGTTTTCCGTTTGCAAGCACGTAGACTTCCGAATTTTCCCGTCTTTGAACGCCAATTTCTCGAAAACTGTGAGAGATAGAAAAAAAAGTGAATACACTTTTTCGTACAGTATTTAACTGGCTTCAATTTCCTATCACGTTATAGTTTACAAACTGTTGATAGATGTAGACTTATTTTAGGAAAAACCGAGAATTGGGAACTAAAATCCAAGATGGTGGCTGGAGCCTGGATCCGTAGGAGACTTTTGGTATGTCTAATTGGGAGCCCTAACAGACATTTTTGGCAAAAGATATAAATCTTTGAAATTAATGTATTTCTACCACCCAATTTTGAGCTCCATTGACTGGACTAAACCACGCACTACGGCTGTTTGTCGTAACGTGTGTGTCACGTGACTGGACTAGTCCATTCAGACGGCTAGAGCTCCGCTGTTCTCGTTCGTCAGTGGCTCACTTATGATGACATCACGGCCAACAGCCGTGGCTTGTGGTATAATTTCCCCCAAACTCCACCAAAATTGTTTTACTTAAGTGATGTGTCACCTTTAAATTAGTCTAAGCTGTATCGATTTATTTATTTATTTTTTTTGGCTGAAAGGCAGGTGAATTTATGTTTATCCTTTAACTGTTTTTAGATTCAAATGCAAGTGTCAACTAACAAAGTGTCTTAAGCCAAGTTTGTTCCTACGGAACCAATTTCCCAACTCTTCAGTATTCGGTAAGTTGTGTTTCTTTTTTTTATGAGAAATAAAAATGACTTGGATTATATGTTGCCAGGAAATAGAACATTTTTCCAAGGCCTCAAGTTTCATCAGCTTCTGATGTTGCCTAGCTATTAGTTTGGCATCCATAGTTTGAATTTTTTTGCATAAGCTTATAGCACACAAAGCTGAGGCTTAAAGAAATAGTTGGAATTTGCAGTTTTCACACTAGATATAATAATTTAATTCGTAAGATCGTAATTACCCGGCCGTAACTGCATCCCTAGTAGCAAAAGTTCCCTACTTCTGTGACGCGAATTTCAAACGCGTGGGGTTTTCTGGCCTTCTGGGACACACGTCGGGTGGTGCCCACCGCCAATTTTCACGAGGTCGTCTGTAAGAGTCTTTTTAATTTAGCGAAGTATTCTCTATCTCAGGGAATTTCATCAGCAGCTGCCTACTTTAAAATTCCAAACCCTCTTCCGTGCTGGCGTGTTCGGTACCTCTACACAGCAGATAAATTAAAACCTATTCTTTTCTGTGCCAGGGTTGGCTGGTTTTTGCTACCAAGTGGTTAAAACCAGTGTTTACCTTTGGCCGTGTTTTTGGTTTTTGCTCCTTTGGCCAAAAATATGGCCAAAATCTACTTGAACTCAAATTAAGAAAAGTCCTACAATAATCAAATATTGGCAAATTATAAAAGATGGCTTTGAAAACGTCACACATCGTTTACTTTGAAAATTCATATTCACCTATTTACCTTTCATATGTTTATTTTTACAGTAAAGATGTTCTTCTCAGAATATCTATGGACATGTATGCAACTGACTGTCGAAAATTTGCTTTGATATTGTGAGAAGAATATCTTTTACAGTGAAAATAAGTGCACGAAGCGATTTGCTGGTTTTTGTTAGTTTTAGCTGGTAATAACTGATAAAAAGTTAATTTTACCGGCCCCCAGCCAGGCAGCCTAAAAATTGTTTCTACTGCTGGGAAAATACATAACCCGTTAATTTTTTCATCAATGCTCCGCTTGATGCTTTCTTACCTTGAAATTTTCTTCTGCGTCGATCCGCCCAGCTTAATAACCCTCACCACACCTGTGTTGCCCTCCTTATAAATGCAGCTCGCATCTGTTGTTCTCTCTTGGTTCGTCAGAAGGTGACGCAAGAGGGGAGGTGTTAGGAAAAATGGCGCGAACCATTTTGGCGGTTCGTGCCCAGACTGCATAGGAGAGAGGCACGACGTTGTTGCGACACGTGCAGTGTGTTGTCGTGCTGCTCTCGGTACCAAGATGTTGGTAATGACGGACGTGTGCCAGTGGAGACAGCGTGGTTAGTCAACGAGATAGGGCCTCAAATTGGCTCAACGCAAATGTGCTACGCCTTGGACTAACCAGGACTGACGACTGGCCTAGAACGTCCATAGCTGCGTGGCCAGGGCGTCAGCACCACTGCAAAAGTGCAGCAACGTGGCGCCGTCAAGCCGTCAAGCGATCGTCGCCATCCTTCCTGACTGACAAGATCCACTGAAGAAGGGAAGGTAATTATCCAGCCCATAGGTTAATTCCCCACCTTCCCATCAAAAAGGGTTATGGGCCCAGGAACGACTCTTTTCAGTGCGGGAGATGAAGGTTTTTGAGCCAAAAAGTTTGGACGATGACGCTACGAAGTTTGAAAAGACGGGGAATCCCGCGGCTGCCATCTTGTTTGTTGTCGTACGTAGCGATCAATTCAAGGTCACGGAGACGAATACAGATTCTGGAGTCCAACGTTTTCAAGTGCTGTTCAAGCAAGATTTCAAGTATCAGACTGACATTTAAATTGAAATTTGTGTGGAAATTGAACAACACGAAGTGACATTTGAATGTGTTCGATTTTTCAAACGTGAAAAAAAAACCAAACTGACGGACCAGACGAGCGATCGTTATGCAAACTGAGACGGAACCCAAGAAACGAACGATAGTCACGTGTTTAAAGTAAACAAACATGCCGAGACGAATAAATTAAAGCAATTTTTCGCCTTCAAGAGTCTGCTAAGGTGCAAGATGTGGAAGGGATAAGGCCTGCGTGAATACCTGGAAAACGTTCACGGGCTAGCGAAATTACCTACCAGTGCAGGATGCAACTGGATCACCGAGGAATTCGTCGCAATGCTTATGCTAGGAGGACCGTCGGACAGTTACGCGAATGAACTCCTGAAAACCGAAGACTACACGACTGGTGAAATTGGAACTCTTCTACTAAAAGACGACCGGCGTCGTAGATTGTTGAAGAAGGGGAGTAAACCAGCTAATAATAAGCCATTGGTTAGGCCGACGAACGGGAAGAACTCGGGTGACAGACGGCCAGAAAACAACAGAACAGTTAAAGGAAAACTCAAGTGTTTTGTCTGCCAAAAAGAGGTACATTTCACTAGAGAGTGCCAGGAAAAGGGAACTAGCAAACGTACTAGAATTTTGTCCAGACAAGACGTGTCACCGCCCAAAGCAAAACAGAAATACGTGGACATGAAAGTAGCAAGGGATGCCAAAGAAGAGAAATCGTAAGAAGCCTAAGAGAGGAAATAGTTCACCAGTAACTGAAAGGACTGAAGTGTATAAAACCGACAAATTAACGTCCGAGCCAATAGTGGGGGAAGATCGAAGGTCAATTAGGAAGACTTATCCCACCACTAGGTCATTCGTTAGACAGAAAGCTGTTCTAGAGGAACGAGTTCAAAGCACGATTGACCATGGGACGAGATTAGCTCGAAAGGAAGAGACTCATTCGAGGATTTTAGGCAAGATTTTAGAAGCAGCTTTTGGCAACAATGATGGTGACAAACCAGTAATCATGGTGGACCATGAAGAGGTGTCGGGAAGAAGTGAGAATGGCGTAACGCAGCCCGAGGATAATGTTCCTGTTAACCACAAAGCCAAGGAAGCAATAGTGGGGGAAAGCCGCAACCAGATAGCAGCAGAAGATGAACAGGCCACTTCATCTACAGAGATCAGTAGAGCACCGATTCAGAAGTTGTTGACGTGCAACAGGTTCCCGGAGGCCCAGAGTTAGAAAAGGCCAACGATGAACAAGCCATCTCAAGTACGAAGACTGGTGGAGAACCGGGAAACCAGACAGGTGTTTCATTGACATTGACAACATTGACAACAATGACCTAACGGTATAAGTACCGAAGAGATTAAGCTTCGATGCAAGTTGTCGCCTAGGTCGGCGAAGAGGCAACGAAGAGCCCTTGCAGAAGCACAACGCGAAGCACAATCTGAAAAAGCTAGGTGGATTGCGTGCAGAGTGCTTCATCTTCAGAATTCGCGGAGAGGTTCAACTTACTGAATATTGATTGGATCCGAAGCAGTGACGGAAGTCTGGTGCCACAAGTTGATCAAATGGTCGAAAGCCTCGTCCGAGGAGAAGGCCCAGATGAAACTGTAAGATGAGAAGTTTCACGCAAAGGTCAAGCTAATGAAAAGGTCGACAAGCAACTGCCCGGGACAGAAGTCGACGAGACTTCCAGAAGAGTCTGTCTCAGAAGTTAGGCAGACCACTCACTAGGAAGTGAGACCCTACTCAGGTTTTGCAGCCTGGCCACGAGTGGGGGTTATGTTAGGAAAAATGGCGCGAACCATTTTGGCGGTTCGTGCCCAGACTGCAAAGGAGTGAGGCACGACATTGTTGCGACACGTGCAGTGTGTTGTCATGCCGCTCTCGGTACCAAGATGTCGGCGATGACGGACGTGTGCTAGTGGAGACAGCGTGGTTAGTCAACGAGATAGGGCCTCAGATTAGCTCAACGCAAATGTGCTATGCCTCCGACTAACCAGGACTGAAGACTGGACTAGAACGGCCATAGCTGCGTGGCCGGGGCGTCAGCAACGCTGCAAAAGTGCAGCAACGTGGCGCCGTCAAGCCGTCAAGCGATCGTCGCCATCCTTCCCGACTGACAAGTTCCACTGAAGAAGGGAAGGTAATTATCCTGCCCATAGGTTAATTCCCCAGCTTCCAATCAAAAAGTAGGGTGAGCATGGTTATGTATTTTCCTAGCAATAGAAAAAATTTTTAGCCGGCCTGGCTGGAGGCCGGCAAAACTAACTTTTTATTGCTGGAAACTCCATAACCGTTAATTTTTGCATTAACAGTTAGACTTCGTCAGAGTTTGGTGGCGGGCACCTTCTGACCGGGTACCCTAGGGTTGTGAGCTGGGATCCCTAGGCTTGGTGTTGAAACTTCGTTTGCAGTTTTATGTTTTGCTTAACTGGGAAACAGACTGAATTCACATTAATTACTTGAAAAGCAATGAATCTAGTTACTGTTGGGTTTAACGGTTTTCCGGGTTTGAAGAACCGGGATGGGTGGAAGGGTTCTTGGATCATCCACAAGTTGGGGAAGGAGGTGTGGAAATCATAGTGGTGCGGGCTTAGTTGGGTCTGTTGGCAGGGGGAGGCTCTTGGTTGGAGTTTTCTTCTGAGGGAGTTTGGGCAGGAGCTTGAATGGGGTTTTAATAGTCCTGGGTGTGATAATTGTTCCTAGCTCGTGTTGTGTACGTCTTCATATGTTGCATCACAAGTGTGAGGTGATGGTTTCCATCAGGATGCTGTTGTTTGAATCACACGTTAATTAAAAACGAAGCCTTTACAGTACACACACAACAGTTCAACGACGTTTTGGAGGAAACATCCTCCTTCATCAGGTTTTCAATAAAAATTTAAAAATACATGGCAGTGTACTGCCGAGTCAATCCATCAACAAGTCACACACTAAAAGCATAAAAAATCTAAAACACAGGTCATAAAAAGGTCAAAAGTCTCCTTTCAAAAAAGGCAGACAAAAGAGGCGAAGCAAGAAACCCAGTTCTTCCACTTGGCGAACCAAGCTGGAAGGGGGCTCGTTAATGCAAATTTTGAAAGCAACGCGAACTACAGGCCAGGTCCACTTCACAACGGGGTAGGTTATGGCGGAGATTTGCGTGCATAGTTGTTAAGTTGAAGTTTGTTTATAACGGGGAAATATTCTTTGAGATATTTACTGTCTCGTGCTAAGTGATTATGTACAGGTGGCTGATGGGTTAGAATAATCAAGGATTCAAGGTTAATTCTTGCTCTAGAATTTTTTTCTGTCAACAAAATTGGGACTTATCTAGTGCGGGGGTGTGCCCTGTGGAAAGTTTTCGAGGTGAAGTCCCTGTGGCAAAACAATGCTGCACAAGTGAATTAGATTCAACATGTAACTTAAAATTAGATTTATGTGAAGAAATTCACTCCATCAATGTTTGTAGACTTTGGCCAACATAAGTCGATGGGCACGTGACTTATCCGCACGGGATTCTATAGATGGTATTGCAGGTGTTCAAAACGTCGTCTGCTTTGTTTTTGTTTTGATTTTGCCTGGTAAGCTGCTTCATATTTTGATGATTTTCTGACACTAGTCTAATGTCATTTTCTGCAAGTTTTTTTTTTTATTTTTGAAATACCCTGCACATAAGGTAAAGTTACATAAGTTTTGTCAGGGGGGGGGGGGGAGGGGAGTGATTTTTATAGGTTTTAACTCTTTACCGATAAGTTGGTCAATGTAGGCTAGGGGGAACCCGTTTTCCAAGTACTTCTTTAAGGTATATTTGAATTCAGCCACTAAAAGACGACAATTGCCAGTATGCGAAACAATGTGTCTCACTTCATCGATGATGACGCTACTTTTGTAGTGGGAATCCTTGTATGGGGGGGGGGAATTGAGGCTTAATGGCACGTCGACAACTTGGTCATTAGCGCCAATCTCAGTCACAGTGCAGTAGTCCGGGTTACCACTGCACCACACAATCCTTGTATGAATCAAAATTAAGATTAAGTGTCCTGGTCGACTGCATTGGTTTTCTATAGTGTGTGGATTCGATTCTATTGCTTGGATTAATAATTACTGTTATGTTAAGAAACGGTATTCCGTGATTTTTTTGCGGTTTTTGTGGTAAAAGCAAGCGATGGGGTAAGACTGTTAAGAATTTTTAATGTGTCTGCTTTAAGAGCAGAAGGAATAAGTGCAAGGCTGTCATCAATGTAACGTTTGAAATATTTAATAAGCAGAAATTGCAGAAGGAGTTTTGAAGGATGTGGATCGTGGGATAATCATAATAGGCACTTGATTATTACAGTAACTTCAGCAATCTATTTATTAGTTTCCCGGGCCTGGGTATAGTCATAAGACTTGCCCACGTTTTACCCAGTAAAACCGATAGGTATTACACTCCATTTCAGGCTCATAAAAACTATACAACAATGAAAGCTTAACAATAACAGCGATATGTTAACCATACGTAATAATAACGTTAATAGCCTTTCATTCCCATCTTATAACGTAATGTAACTATGGGATAACATGAGCTACAGATTACTACAAATACGCAAACAAAACAATTTTCCTTTTGAGTGGTAAGCATGCAAAAAAAATAGTCTCGCCGTTCAGAACCATCTACGAGAAGTAACAGATGGCGGCTAATACTAGTTAGACTTCTATCAATGCAAAGAAAATTGATCCTGCATTACTTCCATAAGTCGGGATCCGGTAATATTCTTGGTAAGTGGGTCGGCTGGCATTTGAGCACTTGGACAGAAATATAGTTGGATATTATTTTTATCAAGCTCATCACGAACGTAGTTTATTTTTCTTGTGTAATGCCTCGAATGGCTACTACCACCATTGATAAGCAAATCGATAGCCGACTGTGAGTCGGTATGCACTGGGATTGGGTAACTAAGCGCAATAGGCAACTCACTGAGTAAACCACGGAAAGGAACTAACTCCTTAGTGACATCACAAATTGCAGTTATCTCGGCTTCACAGGAGGAATGTGCCACTATAGTCTGTGTTTTACTGGACCAGATCATGGGTGCAGTTCCAAGACGTATTACATAACCCGAAACACCTTTGCTAGCCTCCACAGAGTCCCAAGAAGCGTCCGAGAAAGTTTGCAAATTCGTGATGGAGTCGGACACAAAATGAATTTTCTTATTTAGCGTGCCCTTTAGAAGACGCCAAATTCTTTTTAAAGCTGTTAAATGGGGCAATTTTGGTGCTGCAGACCTTCTTGCGAGCTGGACTACGTTATAGAGAATATCAGGACGTGTTTGTATAGCTAGAAACACAAGGCATCCCAACATCTCGAGGTAACTTGTTAGGTCAACTGAAACTGAAGCATCGCATTCGTTAAGAGGCTTTAATGTTGCTGAAACCGTCTTAACAGGATTAGCATTTTCAAGTCCGAAGTGTTTGAGTTTGGATTCAATATAGGAACTATTAGACAGAGTAATATGGCCAGGAGTATATTGAATTTCGAAGCCAACATATTTTTGTCCATGAACTTCTATAATTTCAAGGTGTTGACGAAGAGAAGACAAAAAAGATAGATACCTCGGTTCTGTTTTAACACTGATGAGTTTATCGTCTACGAATAAACAAAGGATCAAGTCAAGATTTCCGGACCGTTGATAAAAGACACATGGGTCGTATTGTGATTGAGTGAGGCCTACTTTATGTAATACGTCGCACACACACTGGTACCAGTTTCGGCCGGATTCTGAAAGTCCGTATAAGGACTTGTCTAGCAGGCACACTAACTCCACTCCATCCCCTCGGTGGTGACATAACCAGGTGGCTGGGAAAGGTAGACTGTGCGCGTGAGCCGGCCAAATAAGTAGGCAGTCACTGTATCTAAGTAGTGCAAGCGGTAATTTAGTTTAGCAGTCAAGGCTAGGACAAGGCGTACGGAAGAATTGCGAACTGTAGGTGAACAAGCGGTTAGGTAGTCAATCTTTGGCTTTTCAGCCCCAGCGGCGGCCACCAAACGTGCTTTGAGTTTCCGTAATGATCCGTCTGGATCCAGCTTCCTGGCGAAGACCCATTTCGACTTTATAACTTTAACATGCGGAGGGCGAGGTATGAGAGTCCAGACCTCGTGTGATACTAATGAGTCAAGTTCAGACTGCATGGCCATCTTCCACTGGACACTTTCAATTGAGTAAACGGCCTCGTCGTATGTACGTGGAGTTGGTGGTGAAGTAAGAGTATATATTTGATGCAGAAACTGAAGAGGCTCAATATCTGTGGGGTCAGAGTCATCATCAGAATCGAGTTGGTCGTCATGAAAGGTACAATGAGCTTGGCGTTGCAGAGCCCGACGTTGTTGCATTACAAGTTTGGTGGTGCCTGGAGGCCTCCCACGACTCCGATGTGGTCCATAAACAGGAAGTTGAGGATCAGGAGGGTCAGGCGGTGGACCTGGTGGTTGATTGGGTGGAGGGTTGACCGGGTGACCAGACCGAGCCCGGAGTCTCGGTGGGGAATCATTGTGATGGTCGGTATCCACTACATAGTGAGATGGTGGAAGCTTGGATGGTGGGGGCTGAAGAAGGTGGCCACCACGAATGCTCTCATTAAAACGAACATCACGTGATACAATAACTTGCATGGATTCTATGTCCAATAGACGAAAGCCTATACTACGATTTGCATAACCTAAGAAAATCGTTGGTTTCGCAGTGGAACAGAATTTTGTGCGTTGGTGTAACGGTAAAATGCAGTAGGCCAGACAGCCAAAAGTATGTAGATGCCTGCCTGATGAGGGATAACGTTCTGGAGCCCAGCGGCCCATAGGTGTTTGTTGGGCATAACTCAATAATGGTTTGGACGGTAGGATATTGTGGAGGTAACAAGCTGTTTCCACAGCAAAGCGCCAAAAACGAATTGGTAAACAACTGTGTTCTAAGAGTGTGGTCGCATGGCTGATGATACTCTGAAAACTACGTTCAATGATCGGATTCGTCTGTGGAGAAAATGGTGTCGAGAATAGATGTTTGATTCCATGAGCCGCTAAGTAAGATTCGAAAGGTTGAAGACCTCCATACAGGTTCATTGTCTGAGTGGATGGTCAATAAACGAGTAGAAGTTTAATTTTCTCTTTGGAGGATAAAGGTGTGTAAAGCTTGTAAAACTTGCGACTTCTCCTGGAGGAAGAATGGAAATACACGTCTGGAGTAGTCGTCGATGAAGAGGAGGAGGAATCGGGCTTCGAGGTGTGTTGGCGTTCGGATGGGTCCTGTCAGATCGACACGCACAAATTGTAGAATGCGACTAGATTTTATAGGCGCCGTTCTCAGGTAAGGTAACCTTTTGCTCTTACAAGTGATACAAGCTGTACAGGGGATCGCAGTTGCCTTTCCAAAATTAATACCTGTAAGTAGGTTATGACGTTGAATCCTTTCCATGGTTTCATTGGAAGGATGACCCAAACGTTCGTGCCACAATTGCCATAATGGTAATTCGCAAGGTAAATCCTCATATGTCGCAGGTGATGTTGTCATGGTACGAGAAGCATATGTTCGGGGTGACGGCATGACGACAGTACCAGTGAGACCGTAAACATCATTTTTCATTAAGGGTCCTTCCGCCAATAAACTCTTGTCTTTGTATAAACGAAAACATAAGTCGCCCTGGTGGATGTGGACACCCTTCCTATCCAACCTGGGTGTAGATATGAGATTAGCAGCGGCATCCTTAGAATAAAGCACGTCTTCTAAACGTAGTATAGCATGCCCTATATCTATACGTATAATACCCCTTTTGGTTGCAAGGATACTAGCGTCCTTTGAAGCAAGAATATTTTAATTGAAACTGTAGTACAATCCATAAGCCGATCCCTACAGGTCACGTGTGATGTCGCTCCACTATCCAGGGCAAAATAGTTCTGAGCAACCTGGAAATCTACATTCGGTTTGGAAATTATCAAAGCAAATTCCCTGCGTGCAGACATGGATTTCGGCATTTGCGGATTATGACGTTGCTGGTTCGTACTCGGTAGACGTAGGGTCTCTGGACGGTGGTAAGAGTCATCTTTGTCCTCGAGTTCTTCATAAAGTTCCTCCGATTCCAGTCCTAGAAAATCGGTAGTATCCTCGACAAAATCACGTAACTCTCTTCTTGAGCAATGCGTAATCTAGGTTTCTGAGGAATAAATTTCCCTTTTTGGGTTCGGTCGTCATTTGATGATGTGTGGTGGTCGTTTTTTTCTTTTTGTTCTGCGAGATAACGCTGTTTAATGCGGCAAGTTTCTTCTGAATGGTTTTGGCGTCGGCACCATGCAAATAATTGTAAGGGCCGCTGGGGCCGTTGTTCTTGTATGTATGGTCTTCGTTCAAATTCATTGCAACTTGTAGGGCGGATGCGGCTACTATTTACAGTGCGTCGCGAGGACAGTAATAATTCCGATTCGTTGGTATTATGTTGGGCAGGATGTACGTATTTCATGCGATAATCTGCGTCTATAAGACGTCTTTCCGTTTCGGCAAATGTCAACGCAAGTGTAGCCCTGAGAGTCTCCACTACAGGTTGCTACTTAGCGTGCCGTATGCCTCTCAAGGCGTAATGTACGATGTCGTCGTCAGCAGTTAATCTACCCAAGCTACGACAGGTATGACTGAGCGATTTAATTCTGGCAAAATAGTTAGTCATGGTTTCATCCGGAGATAACAATAAATTATGAAAAGAATCCAAGTGTTGGAGTTGAATTGCGGTATGACGGACATTATATCTTCGGGCCAGATCGTCCCATACAGTTTTAACGTTTGTGATTTCAACATAATTGAGCAATTCAGTATCACCAAGGCACTTCGTGACAAAATTCAAGGCTGCGTTGTTACGAGTTTGCCAACGATCTCGTATCGCGGGGTCTACATCAGCATGTGGTTCATCTTGCGTTAATGCTAATGAATAGCATTCTTGCCTAAGATGGTTTACTATTTTCGTGCGCCACAGGATATAGTCACTGCCATCAAAGATTTTTATTCCTTTATAGTAAACATCTGCGGTAGATGATGCCATAATGGTGCTATCATTCATATAAAGTAATGAAGGGTATAGATGCTGGAAAGTACTGGTATAGGTTAAAACGCATGTAAATTGTGCGTGGCAAATGCTTAATTAAAAATTGAGCAATAATGATTACATATAGAAGCTGATTTCGTTACTTATCTGCCTTTTCAATATTATTCCGGAATTTTTGTCAGACTTACTTTGATATTATATTGTAGCTGGTCGTTGACGCTACCATCTTTAATTCTGTCTGGCTTGTTGAATGATTTCGATGCATTTTTAACCATTAGCTCTGCTGCCAATTGAAGGATGTGGATCGTGGGATAATCATAATAGGCACTTGATTATTACAGTAACTTCAGCAATCTATTTATTAGTTTCCCGGGCCTGGGTATAGTTATAAGACTTGCCCACGTTTTACCCAGTAAAACCGATAGTAATTACACTCCATTTCAGGCTCATAAAAACTATACAACAATGAAAGCTTAACAATAACAGCGATATGTTTACCATACGTAATAATAACGTTCATAGCCTTTCAAGTTTCCTGTCACGGAATTAAGAACAATATCACAAAAGTATGTGGAGGGTTCTCCATCGGGACACCATTTACCTGTTCAAAAAACCTTTGATCAAAAGTGAAAAATGTGGTTTCAAAAATGATCCAGACCCTCATCCCAACCCTTTTCCTGAAGCATGGGGCGGGGGGGGGGCGCGATCTGTGTCTAGCACAAACTTCATCAAATTTCCGAAATACCCTGCACATTAGCAAAGTTACGTAAGTTTTGGGAGGGGGGAGTGATTTTTTAGGTTTTAACGTTTTACCGATATGTTGGTCAATGTAGGCTAGGGGTACGCGTTTTCCATTTACTTCTGTAAGGTATATTAGGGTTTTTTATGACATGTGTTTTTACAATTTTTATGATTTTAGTGTGTCACTTGTTGACTCGGCAGTACATTGCCATGTATTTTTAATTTTTAATTCTTATTGAAAACCTGATGACGGAGGAGGTTTCCTCCGAAACGTCATTGAACTGTTGTGTGTGCACTGTAAAGGCTTCCTTTTTAATAAATCTCACAGTGGTGCTACTTCTCCTTCAATTCGTTTGAATCACACGTGACGGGATGACGTTGTGTTGAGCTCGAGATGCCGATTTTGTACCTTGAACATGTGGTGCTCTTCCCTTGGTCACGTTGATGTCATGGGCTGTTTCCATTTTGATTTCAGCACTCATTTCGTAGGAGCAGGACCCAAGAGACGGGATGATCACGACCGTCTTGAGAGATTTTTTTTTGGGTCGGGACAAGCAGTCGGAGATAAACTGTGAGTGAGCCCATGATGAGAAAAACTACGTCCTTCTTGCTTCTCAATGGAAGACAAGCTGTCTGAAACCTGATGGCTTAACACTTCAGTCATTTCGTAATTTTAGTCACAAATGGGATGGGCAACGACGTCTTTCTTGGTTGGTGAAAACCAGCTGTCCGAGACTAGCTGTGTGAGAGATACCTTGATGGCTCGAAATTTCACTCCTAATGTGGGTATTAGTCCCGAATGACACGAGACAACGATGTCTTTCTTTCAAACGACGTCCAACTTGGTTTTCTGGGTGAGCTGGCCGAGTTTGGCTGTTTGACAGATACCTTGATGGCTTTATTATTTTCTCATTATGTGAGTTTTACTCATGAATGAGGCGAGACAACGACGTTTGTCTTGGATTTCTGGCCAACTGAAATGAAAGCAACTGGATGAGGAATGATCCCCACCCCCAGCCAGTGGCGGCATCGGTCGGGAATCTTGCAGCGTGGTTTCAAATTCCCTTGCGTCAAACGTGGCATTCCCTTGCTCCGTGTGAAACGATTTGCAGAAATCTTGGTTTGAAGAGTTTCGCTCAAATGTAGTTTCAGCATGTTTTGTCTGGGATGAGTTGTTGCAGTCGTGGTGTGGAGAATTCCGGTCCAAGCGTTGTATGTGACGAGCTGCTGAGGAGTTGTTGAAATTCTGGTTTAAAGGGTTTCCCTCATTCCGTGTCAGCAACATGCCACGCATGAGTTACTCAAAACGTGGCGTCCATACGTGTAGAGTGAGTTGCAGGTTTCGGATTGTAGAGCTTTCATTAGAACGTGGTGTCGCGTACTTCGTATGGACAGGAACTCAAACAATTGTTTTTTTTTTATTTAATTTTTTTATTTATTTTGGTCACGTGTTGGCGGCGTTCTGGACTTGAGTTTTCACTCGACTATGTGATCAAGTCACGATTGAGATTAGCTGCAACGTAAAACTTCGTGGTGTTGAGTGTTTTACCCAAAACGTGAGTTTAAGCCCCGTGCGAGATGGGCCGATGTGATACCGGTCTTGTTGGCTTGAGTCTTCGCTCGATTATGTGATGCAGTCACGATCGAGGCAAGCTGCAACGTGAAACCTTTTGATCTTGAGAGCTTCACTCAAAACGTGGGTTCTAGCCACGTTAAAGACGATCAGATGTGTTGGCGGTTATGTAGACTTGGTTATTAATTTGATTTTGTGCCCGATTATCAATCGAGTCCAGCGGCAATTGACTTGATTATGTGACAGATTCGCAATCGTGACAATCTGAAATCTGAGACCTCTTGGTGATGAGGGCTTCACTGTAAGAGACCAGTAGATGTGTTGACGGTCTTGTTGTCTTGAGTCTTGACAGTCACAACTAAGACAAGGTACAACGTGGGCTTCTTGGTCTTGAGAGCTTCACTCCGAACGTGGGTTCTAGCCACGTTGGAGATAAGCAGATGTTTTGGCGGTCATGTGGACTTGAATCTTGAATTGATTATGTGACGGAGTCACAATTGGGCCCAGCTGCAGCTTGAAACCTCTTGCTCTGGAGAGCTTCACTCAAAACGTTGGTTTTAGTCACGTAAGAGACGACTAGATGTGTCTAGATTAGAGTTTTAACTTGATTATGTGACGGAGTCACAATCGGGGCAGCTGCTTCTTAAAGCCCCATGGTCTGGAGAGTTTTTTTTTTCCCAAAACGTGGTTTCAGCCACGTAAGAAACGAGCTGATGTGTTGGCGTCTTGTTGACTTGAGTCTTGACTTGGTTATGTGACCGAGTCACAATCGAGACAAGCTGCTACTTGAAACCTCTTGGTCTGAAGAGCTTCACTCAAAGCGTGGGGTACAGTCGTGTAAGAGATGAGCCGATGTATTGGCGTCTGGTTGAGTTGAGTCGTCGACAGATTATGTGACAGAGTCACAATCGAGACAAGCTGCGCCTTGAAACCTTTTGGTTTGGAGGGCTTCACTCAAAACGTGGGTTACAGCCACGTTAAGAGACTAGTGGATGTGTTGGCGGTTTTGTTGGCTTGAGCTGCTGCTTGAAACCTCTTGGTCCGGAGAGCTTCACTCAAAACGTGGGTTTTAGCCACGCTTGAGACGAGCAAATGTGTTGGCGCTTCACCATGACGACTGTCAATAATGGTCGATTTCTTATTTGCAAGTGTGGACGGAAAAGCGAATGCGTGATGCGGGATGTGGAATGCGTGATGCGGAATGTGAATGCGGACTGCAAATGCGAATGTCCGTCGACGTGAATGCGAATGCTCGCATGACTATTTAGAAGCATATATAAAACACCCTCAATTGCACCCTTAATATAGAAGCATGAATATTTCATGATTGGATCCGGTTCCTGTCAGTGGTGGGGTCGTGCCAAGTTATGATTCGTGCAGGGGGGTTTGTTGCTTGACTTCCGTCGGCGTCATGCTGGCCAATGAAGTAGTGTGCTGACTCCCGCTAGGAAGAGAGAACTTTTTTTAGTTTGATTTAGTTCAGTGTGACTCAATAAATTGGTGTTGCCACCGAATTTAAAGAGAGTAAAGGCTTTGCTCTTTCCTTGTATAAAAAATTTCAGTTGCCCCTGGGTGGGGGCGGGGAGGGGGGGTGACGTTGTCCCTCGTTGTGAAGATTGGAGACGTAATGAG
>JAHWFP010222741.1:25036-99150 GCA_023313725.1 Lithobius niger | reverse complement strand
CTCAGGTTACATTATACAGCAAAGGCATTCAGTACTTAAAACAAGATGTTGGAGCAGTGAAGTAGTGCCAAAGGCAACAGCCCCAGGCACTCAGGGACAAAACTGTCTCACATATTTCAGTGCCGTTTTCTCATCGGTACACAGATTCACGTCTAGGCGACTTTGCTTTTTCTCCATGGTTTTTCCAAACACCGAATTATTCAGCAATTTGAAGTAGTCTTTGGCGAAAGGAACGATCGCTTCTTGCGTTTTTGCGGTGTTGAACTCGATGTAGGACTTCATCCATGGTTTTTTTGTTAAATTCAAGGACTCTTCTGATACGCCGAAGTACTAGTCCATGCCGGCGGTAGAATTTCAAGTTCCTGTAGTGAAGGATGTACTTCTTCTTGTGCAGAAGGTTCGGACGAGTTTGGTGCTGGAAGAGGACTTGATCTTGTGGTTCAAATTTTCCACCAGATTCAGAGAAAAAGAGGAAATCGGCTTCTTTCCAACATCGATCATCTCTGAAGCTAGTAGCTAATCATTGTGTACGTCGTGACACTCTTTGGGGTACTCAAGGTCGACTTCAAGTATATACCCCACGTCGGCATCATCCGGTACAGTGTCTACGTCCAAAGTTCTGATCTCCTCTCTGGTTAGGTAGCGGAACTTGTCGTAGGGGAGATGAGCGCACATGGCCAAACCGTAGAGGTTGTTCATATCCCAGTCCATTATGTATAGGGAGGGTTCGCTAGGGACGTAAAGAGGAAGGTACTTGTTATTGGCTTTCGAATGTCTCTTTGCGACGAACAAAACTCCTCCTCTGGTGCCGGAAGATATAAGATTGTGCTTCCCGGCGTGCATGAATAGCTCTAATTCGGGCTCCTGCATCCTAAGGAGAGCTGCCCAGCTGAACTCTGGAGTGGAGATGTAATAGCATGGGTCCAGGTTGTTGTTTTCGAGGCACAATTTCCGGAAATTTTCAAAGACGTCGGCGAGCAGGAAAACGTCGGTCATTTGGTATATCTCGTGGTAGGTTCGGAATACCGTCGATTTCATTCTCAGCCAGAGGTTAAGCGCGCGCACGTACTCGTCTCCCGCCTACATCCCGTCTTTCAACCGGGAGTAGAACGAGTGTCTCGACGGCAGATCTTCTTCGTTGAAAACGGACATGTCGCTTATGTATTCGTACGGGTAAACGCCGTTCTGCGTTAAAAAGTTCAGCACCCTTTCCCGGGTGGTTTCTTCCATAAACCATGCAGATTTCAATCCAGAGTCTAACACTGCCTTGAGGATGGAGAAGCCGCTATTGTCGTGCCTGCAGTTCTTTACTAGAGTATCCAGAGAAGCGTTTAAGAAGTTGACACCATCTATAAAACGAAGGTTTATCTTGCTGACATCATCCTTAATTGTTATGGTCTGAAACCTCTCGGTGTTGCAAGTGATAACATCTACCTTGCCCGGATACTTGTGGACTGCGGGTACTACAAGGTGCATGGCGTACCCTTCCAGGCCGTGGAACATGACGGAAATGGTTTTTCTTTCTCGAGCGGTTAGGTAACAGTTAGGATGACCAGCTCCTCTGTATTTCCCTCTGATGTGGCAATGATCCCTGACCTTATTGTCAACAAGCGGGACTTCCCCGTCAATATTTGCTTTCTGGTAGCACTTTTTGAAGGCTTTCCCATAATAATGACAAACGGGAGCTTTCTTGAAATCGGTTTCTTCAGATGGGGTGATGTGGAGGGGTTTTGCATTTTTCAGCAGGTTCACGTAATATCGAGCTTCTTCTTCCATACATCTATAAAATACGTCGACCGTGTCTTCTCCCAAGTGGTACTTCTAACGTATAATCTCCCCGTCGTGTTCCACCAAGATGTAGACCAAAATGCAAGGAAGGTGTTGATGAATTTCGGTGGTTGAACTAGCCGAAACATCCGGTTGAGCAATTTGAACGGGGTGAAGGAGGCATTCAAAATTGGGGTATATATTATGTGAGGGAAGAGATTTTGATGGCTAAAGTGCTTGAATGTGAGAGTTTTCTCCTAGCTTCTTGAATCTTGAGTTTGAACGGGGTTAATTTTGACGCATTCTTTCCTATGGGCCAGAAGCAGCCATTCTCCTCCGAAACCGGCGAAACAGTTCTTACAATAGTACTTGGCGTGGGAGCCCGAACCTCGATAACGTAGAAAAGCAGCTATATTGGTAATGGCGCAGTAATGAGTGTTTAAGGTTTCCGAATCATTGTCGTCGTCGTCATACAGATAGAGAAGGTCGATCGGAAGTCCGTCCAAGTTTTTAGAGACACGAAGCAGATGTAACTCCTGTTCGTGGCTATAACTGATGATATTGATCGAAAGATCGTTCACCTTTTCAAACTTGTCGATTGCAGCGATGTTAGTAGGGTAGGACAGCGTGGAAGTATCGAGCATATCCTCAAACTCGCAGTAATCTTCCAGGGTGACGGTGTCCAACTGCAAACCCGTGGCCAGTACGAAATACAGAAAGTATTTGTGATCGTCTAAATTTTGGACGTTCACTATCGCATTCTTCATGCCAGCGAGTGCTTTTGGAAGAGGGATGTACGACGATGCTCGCAGTGGCTTATACCTCGACACTCTGATTAATAGGTTATGGATGCGAGATATAACCCAGCCGCTGCCCCACTCGGCGAAAGCATCGATGGATTCTTGGATTTTATCAAAAGCCTCATCCAGCAGAGCGGGAATGTCGTTGGGATTGTGTATTTCAGAATATCTCGACCAGAATCCCGCTTGAATAAATGCTCCGTCCCTAGCAAACTCTATGCCCAAGCTGATCTGGGCTTTGCAGTTTACAAGTTGGCGTAAACAAACTTCTAGCATCGCCTGCAGTGCCACACGTATAGATAGCAGCAATTGAAGTGGATCGCCGATGACACATTCTACCACTAGGGGCATCTCGTATTGCCAGTGGCCCAATCCTTCATCTCGAGATGGGGGTGACTGACTCTTGAGAAAGTCAGGTAGCGTGTCATGGAAGCAATCAGATTCTTCCGCATCAAATGGGTGATGGAACCATAGATGTTCCCACAGCTCGGCTTGTGATGGGAAAATGCTACAGCAGTACACACACGTAAAAGTTTTCTTATCCATTGTGAGACTGTAAAATATTTATCTCTTTTTATTATTAAGGAAAAAGGTTGAGGAGGGGAAGAAAAAAAATGAGGAAGGAAAGGGAAGAAAATTAATTTTTTTTTAAATGTTTATTGCATCGAAATAATTTTACATGGAAAAAAAAAGGCAGACCATATTTATTTAGGATTACTAATGTTGTCCGTCCAGCTGTTGTACTTGGAGTCATAGCCCTTCCACTTAACGAAGTAAAGCATTTTCCCAACTTTTCCTTTCTTTTTACGTAATACTTGTTCTACTAAGAATAAATCGGGAACCAGAGTTTTTTGAAGTTCCGGTTCGTAAAAACCTCCGAGCACCAGTTCACCCAACTCGTCTTTCAAAAGATAAGTAACCGGCTCGGTTTTTTGCAATTTACAAATCGTGAAAACTTCGTTAGTAAAATTTTGCAAATACCCTGTATCGAAAATTTTCTTAACTTTAGAAATCCTGACTTTATTTCCTACGGCAAATTTGGGTTTGTTCAATAATCGTTTAGTACTAGTTCTCCTCAGCAACGGTTCGTGATGTTTGGTTACTTCCCTCGGTTTAAGTATTATGGCAGAATGAACCGTGTCATTGTAATTGGAAACTAACTTGACGATAATGTGCGTCCACTCGTAAGTCCCCTGCCTGGTGAATCTTTCCACATTTTAGTTTTTAGGGTTCTGTTGAAACGTTCTACCACGCCCACCTTCTTCTCAGAGTACGTAGAGTATATATTGATGTTATGACGCCTAAGTGGGGATTTGAAGTCTTTGTTGTAGTACTCGCTACCTAAATCCACTTGTAAATTTTTAGGGGGTGTCACTCTTGCGAGTATTTTCTTGAAAGCTTCAGTAACGTCTACTTATTTAGATTTAATGGGAATGGCCCAAGCGAACTTGGACATGTTACAATGTTACAATGTTGGTTGCCATTTCTTTTTCCTTATGGTTTGTATTCGCTTTTTACGGCCAGCTATGGGTAGGTATAATACCTCAATGTATGACTACATACATCCCAGTGTTAGGGCTGGTAAAAAAGCTTATAAGTTGATCAAGAAAAAACCACAATCTTTAAATCATTCGTCGTCCACTGCAAAGGAAAAGATACCCCAGTGATGCAGTTAGGTAGGCCTCAAGGTCTTTTTTTTTTTATTAACGAATCACTTTTTAATGAACACTTGTACCAACAGTTTAAAAAATATGGGTAACGTTTGATTCAACAGTCAACATTTGCAAGATAAAAACTCAACCAGTAGCCAAGGGCACAGTTCCACAGATGACGACCATCACCAAACAGAGTAGTTCTTTGATATGCAGGCTCTTTTTTTCAATATTAATTAATTTTTTTTGGGGAGGGGGGGCGGGAGAGACTTCCCCATCATTGTTCCTAGGGCCTACTTACGCAGAAGCTGCGAGCATGCTTGCCGGCCTATCTAGATCCCGGCACGTTAAGTTTAGGTGGACAAATTTTTCCGCACAATTAGTGCTAGGGTGGTAGGTTAGTCGTCTATGGGACTGACGCCGTCTAAAAATAGTAAAAATACTCACCTTCACCAAGTCACAGTAAAGCACGTTTTGTTTCACTTGCCTGGAATGTGAGCTTTGGTGTGATATTTGGTTCCTTGGCCTTTTCTGCCAAAACGAAAACGTAAAAAATGCATCTTGCGTACGTACAAAACACACTTCCAATATCTTCGTTTGAATGAGAAATAGCGTCGTCGGATTGGCAAGACGTCCCGTAAAAAGGATGACAGCCCAAATTTCGATCGTTGAACCAGGACTATCTACAGTACTGGCCGGATCTTGGATGAAAAATAGCATACGCGACTGGGTTGGGCAATATGGCCGCCAAAAACGCCACTTAAACGATGATTCGTTATGTTGCCTCTTTCTGTCAACCGAGGGCGACACCGTCCGTACAAATATGCAACGTTTCTTCCCTTGAAACACTTTCTGGATACACGAACGTGTCGCTTTTTTTTTCCAAGCGCAGAGAAATAGCTGAACTGTGGATGTGTGATAGCTTAAAAACTATTTAAAAATACTTTAATACATAATACAAATTTGTCACGCAAATCTACGTAAAGTTAAAATTACATTTTGAAAACCGCCACTAGATGTCAACAGATGTCGCGACTCACCGTACAAAAATTCACCGATGCGATTTGCCAATTCCCGAACAGACCTCAAGAAATGGGCAGTCGTGGCGTCCATTTTGTCTACCCCCTCTAATTCGCTGTAGGTCGGGCCAGTTAGTTTAGTGGCCATGGTTGAACCAACTCCACATGAGCCTCACCATGGTCGGTTCCTGGTAGAAGATTGTAATAAACCGGTCCATCGTCACTTGAAGTAAACCTTGAAAACCTGGTGCCTTCACGTTGGTGGAACGTTCTTCGCTGCTGAAATTCACGAAAGTATGGATGGTCCTTCGTCTTTGCATCGATGTGCGCTAATCCGTTGTGCACACTGAAAGCTGACATCTTGAAAGCGTCTCGTGTAATGCCTCGTGCTGCCTTTCCTGCCTCGTGAATTCGATTTGCTAATTTCACCAATTTCGTTCTTTAAAATTATATTTACGTTTTAACATCATGCGTTAATGATAAAAATTATATGATAATTTATAACACTATTTTATTGTGCATCTGTTCATAATTTATTAAAACTATAATGACTATGTTGATTAAGTGCGGGACAGTGATGCGGATGATGTTAGTGATGAGGATGATGTTTTTCAGATTGTAGGGACTGTTGTCGCCGCAACGTGGTGTGGAAATTGCGCACATGCCGGTAAGCGAAAGTGCCTATGACTGTCACTCCTAAAGAAAACAAACATGTTCATTTTTTCCTGATTATATCAATTTGAGTAAACCAATATTCATGTAATATTTCTTTGTTATTCCTACACGTTTTTCGTTAATTTGGTGGATACGTAAAACCCTCTTACCCTACCCGATAAAGGTTGCCTCCCAGAGAAGCCTGGTGCCAGTCTTGCTGACTTAACTGTCTGTCATATTTTATATTAGTTTTAATTTATTATACCACATCATAGTTCAACATTTTGAATTCATCACGCAAGCATCCTTCACAGTGGTGGTGCCACAAGGCAGGCAGGGGGGGGGGCAGTCCCCCTCCCCCCGTCGGGGAAGCCTTGCCCCCCTGTCGGAGAGTAACCGAGATTGTCATCGGCGAACAGCCAGAAGACTGAGTCCAAACGACGACATAAAATTCGTAAAAATTTGGGGATGAAACGCTCAAAATAGTTTCCCGTTTTGCTTCAGTAGTCCTCATCACCTCCATATTTAAGAGCTGTCGTAGTTAATGCAGAAACGTTAACTATATATGTACAAAACAAAAGTTGTTAAGGATTCTACTTAAGTTTTCGTCATTTGAATTCGTGATACCAATGAACTGACCGAAAATCGTGTACAGTAAGGGGCTAAACTGAAAATTGATTTGCTGCGTTAGACCGTCAACTCCATGATTTGACAGGCATCTTAGTTATGAGACACGTTTGGGATGCCAATGTCTTACCAGTTATTTCTAAAAGGAGAAGGCCCGATTTTAAAAGCCCAACGCACAACACGAATGATGGAGAGAGAGAGAGCCTGGGGTAAGACGTGGTTTTCG
This sequence comes from Lithobius niger, assembly GCA_023313725.1. Lineage (NCBI taxonomy): Eukaryota > Metazoa > Arthropoda > Chilopoda > Lithobiomorpha > Lithobiidae > Lithobius > Lithobius niger. Next base: position 92,405 of record JAHWFP010222741.1, on the reverse strand, counting down.
TGCTCCGATTGAGATTGACTTTTCTCCGATAATATTGCCTCTGTCGCGTTTGTTGTGGTGTGGTGGCGTTTTGTGAAGCTTCAGCGTGTGCTGCGGGGCCATCGGTTTGTTGCTGTGACCGTGTTGTGCTTCGTGAGGACCGTTTTGTGCGGGCGGTTGCGGTGTTGTTTTGATTTCTCCTGGGAGTCGCCATCTTGGACACATATTGGTGCTGGTTCGAGTCTCGCCGGAGGTCCGTGGTGTTTGAATTTTTTTTTTTCGCACAAAAGTTTTTTAATTGTCTACTGGTATCATCAAGACCATTATTTTAAATTTTTCTTGTGTGTGTTTCTTTTTTTCTTTCTCCCTTTTACACATAACTATGGAGAATTTTTTGCACTCAAGTTACAACCAAGCAGCAAGAGTACATAATAGTTCTGAATCACGGAAGTGCACTCCTGACAGTAGACGCAAAACAATATTCTTTGATTCCATCCAATCGCCGTCATTGGCGCTTATGCAAACTAGGAGCACACCATTTTCGGCATCGGACTTGAGATCTCCAAGTACCGCCGGCAAAGAAATTGAAGGTTGCGACCACACGGGACTCCCTGCCCTGCATGATCTTTCTTCGAGACTTTTAAATATATTAGAAGATTTCAGTTTGGAAAAAGACGTGGACTTGGCCGAGATCAGCGTTAAGGTAGACAAGGTTGCGGAGCATATCACACGTGCTCTTGAGTCCAAATTCACAGTTTTCAAATCCAGTTTTGAGTCTTGGACATCGGACTTTTTTACTAAACAAAAAGAGATCTTACAGGAATATGCCGAGGATTTGTTTTCGAGGCTTGGTGCGAGGATTGAGGCAGATGGTGAGGTCTTTTGTGCAAAGCTGGCAAGTAAAATGCATGGTGAAAGGAAAAATCATTCCGAAAAGGTAACTGTGGCCTCAAACTCGTGTGCTGTGACTGAATCGCCTAGCTTGGCAGATTTAACAGTTAAACTAAATTTAACAAAAAATGGTAACCTTTCACTTCTTTCGGCACATGTTGATAGCGTGACTTGTAGCGGCATCTCCCCACCAAAAAATGTAAATGAACAACTAATAAATATTGCTCCAGCCATGCACAAGAATATAACTTTTCGACGAAGAGGAGGACGTAAAGGGCACAGCACCAAACCAAGACAAGATCCTGACGTACATCTACCTGAAAACCTAAACTCTAAAACTCCTGACCATTACTCCATAACTCCATCGAAGCTTGTTACAACTGACATTGAGCCAAACATGTCATCCCTGTGTAATCTGAAAAACAAAATCAAAAATTCAGCAGTTCTGCCAGACTTAAATCAAGCCACCGACGGTGGCGATACTTGTCCCCAGCCTCAAAGCGCACATCCAGCCCGTGAGGTAAATTGGATAACACAATCAACCATCATTGGTGACTCAAATGTGAGAAACCTCAGGGGTAGCAGCCATCCGTCATCCAAAACGTGGACGTTCCCAGGATTGAAGGTACAGGGCCTGCAAACAAAACTGCAGGAAATTTTAAAGATTTGTGATAGAAGTGATTCCTTCATAATTTGTGCGGGGGCAAATAATGTAGGTGATGACCCTCCAAACCGAATTGTGTCATATCTGTCTGACTTCGCGCTATCTTTGAGGATTGCTTGCCCCAAAGCTAAAATCACACTGATTGGTCTTTTTCCGAGACTTGGAAATTCAAACCGAGAACTGGATATGCTGATTATTCACACAAATTCCCTTCTTCGAAAGCTATGCGTCGCAAATAATTTTTCCTTTGTGTCAATAATGATAGTGCCATCCTTAAGGACCATACATTGCTTGCTAGAGACAGGGTGCACCTGACCAGCCTGGGTAGATCGCAATTAGAGCATGAGATGTTGTCTATCCATGCTCCGTTGGAAAATTTTTACCAGTAATTGGGGAAATCCCCATTGATGAGTCCACTAATTCCCAAAGTTGTGCATCTATGTTGTCTGGGCTTAATTGTATTTTGTTAAATGCACGTAGTGTTGTAAGTAACATTGGCTGCTTTCGGGTCTTGCTGTGTGGGGGGCAATATGATTTGGTCTTTGTGGTTGAGTCCTGGTTTCACCAGGATATCACTGATGCGATGGTTGCCGATTTGGATTTATACAGGGTTGTGAGACGTGATCGGGGTAGCAGGGGGGGGGGGAGGTTTAATGATTCTTCACCGCGCTGAAATCCCTGCTGTGTTGATTGATGTGTGCTTGGTGTCTGAGGGAATGGTTATTTCCATTCCTGATTTTAAGCTTACTTTTATCCTTTGTTACCTGCCGGACAGCCGAAATGACGATTATGTCACAAATATTTGTCAGTTTATTTCTTGCTCTGAAAACTTGAACCATTCGAACATCCTCCTTGGCGATTTTAATCTTTCTTCAGTGGACTGGGAGCGGGACTGTGCCAGCGACCCTCATCACCGTCTTTTCCTTGAACTTCTTGCGCCACTTGGTTTTAACCAATTGGTGGATAGGCCAATACGTGGAAATAACATTCTAGACCTCATTTTCACCCATGATGATAGGTTGGTTTATGACCTTACTGTTGGTCCTCATTTTGGAAACAGTGACCATTGTGTGGTGTCTTTTAAGGTAAATGTGACTTTGACAGGCCCAAGAACTTTTAGAAACGGAAAAAATTCCATCCCTGAGGGTAAAATTGATTTTTTTAAACTTAAGGCATCATTGACGGGTCTTTACTGGGACGATTTAATTTTCTCAGTCCATCCAACAGTTGAAAAGGCTTGGTCCTTTTTCGAGAGTATTCTGAATAGTCACATAAATCTGTGCCGTAAAGCTATGAGGTATCGCTCCACGAAACCTCGAAGAGTCCTTCCTTCTATTATCGCTAAAGCAAAACGTCGCAAACCTTTGCTGTGGAAACGGTATAAGGCCAGTCCGGACCAAAACACATTACTTGAATACAACACCCAGAGGAGGCTTTATGCAAGCTCTGTTGAAATGTGTAACAAACTTGAGGAGGAGAAGGCTATTCGTGGTGGAACGCCGGCAGCTCTTTTCAAGTTTTACCGTCAAAAAACAAATACAACGCGCTCACTACCGCCTTTAAGATCAATAACAGTTTTGTGACTGAAAACCTTGCGAAGGCAGAAGTTTTTAGTAAAATTTTTTCTTCAAATGTTATTGAGGACGATGGAAGTACTTCTTTGCCCATACCCCAGAACACTAACCATATTGAAAATTGCTCTAGGGTTTGCTTCACTGAAATCAAAGTTTTACAGGCTATAAAAAAAATGAAAACAAGCCGTTCGTGTGGTCCAGACGGTTTTTCTTCTTTCCTGCTCAAACAAATTGATTTCGGAAATTAGCTATTCCTTGTCCATGTTGTTTACTCTATCTTTTGAACAGGGAAAACTTCCATCTTGTTGGAGCGGAGCAATTGTGGTCCCGGTCTTTAAGAAGGGTTCCCCCTCCGACCCACTCAATTATCGACCTATTTCCTTGACATGTGTTGCCTGTAAGGTAATGGAGTCCATCATTCGAGACACACTCTTCGGTTATTTGAAGAAATTTGCCATTATTCGACAGAACCAGTTTGGTTTTCTTCCCGGTAGGTCCACTACACATCAGCTGCTGACAGTGCTTGATCGTTGGACCAGTGCACTGGATGCAGGGGCACCATGTGACAATATTTATTTTGATTTCAAAAAGACCTTTGAGTCCGTTATTCACCGCAAGCTTCTATTAAAGCTAAATGGGTGTGGTATCACCGGGCCACTGTGGGCCTGGCTTGCTGCCTTCCTAAATAACCGTTACCAAAAGGTAATTGTAGAAAAATCACTTTCTACTGAGGCACTGGTCCCTTGTGGGGTTCCGCAGGGGTCAGTTCTTGGACCTGTTCTATTTGTGATCTATATAAATGACCTCTATTTTGATAATTCGTGTAGTTTTGGTTTCAAGTTTGCTGATGATGTAAAGATTGGTGTAGAAAACATTTCTCCTTCACAGTCCATTGAACTGGAAGTGGAAATTGCAAATGTCGTCAGTTGGTCGTCGTGTTGGCAGTTGCCACTATCCATCCAAAAGTGTCAGTCCTTCCATGTGGGCACACAAAATCTAAATTTAAACTATTTCTTGGCTTCTGAAGCCCTACCTTCCGTTTCGGAGATTAGAGACCTAGGCGTGTGGTTTTCACAGGACTTAAAATCGTCCTTGCATTGCCGTAAGGTTAGTGCGTTGGCATTTCGCCGTCTGGCAGTTGTGAATAGGTGTTTTACGTCGGGAAATTCGGCGACTAAATGTTGGGCCTTCCGTGTTTTCGTGCGCCCCTTATTGGAATATGCGACTCCAGTTTGGTCCCCTTATTTGGCTGGGGACATTGATCATATTGAGTCGGTCCAGCGTAAATTTACTCGGAGTTTGCCAGGTTTCCGTGGGGTAAACCATCTTGTACGCCTTTCCAGAGTGGGTTTAGAACTGCTCAAGTTGTGCAGACTTCGTTTTGATTTAATGTTGACGTACAAAATACTACATGGGTTAATCGACGTTGATTTACCATTTTTCGAACCGGCACCACGCGTTTATTGTAGTCGGGGCCATGCTTGGAGACTAGCGGTTCAGGGCTCACGTCTTGATTGTCGAAAATATTTCTTTGCTGTGCGAGTTGACCCTGTTTGGAATGCCCTTAGTTCCGAGACGGTTTGCATGCCCATGGAGAGTGGCTTCCGTAGAATGCTACTCACAGAAAACTTGCAGGCATTTCTCAAACGCCCACTTTAAGACCTACTTTTACCTCCCCCTCAGCATTTTAGGTACGGTATCAGTGCTCACAACCCTTCCGGACAACTTCCACACATTGTGGAAATTTGTATTTTTTTTTAAATTTCAAACCGTCTTGCCACGCTACATTGCAGGTTGGCTCCAGGTTTTTTTTATTATTATATACATTTTTTAAAAATTGTAAATAATTCTAGTTTTACTTCCCACTTCAGTTTTTAACTTTCACTACACCAGTTTCATGCATTTCATTGTTTTATTATTTGTATTATCGTTACGAAGATTGACAATTGGTCTTAGCCAAGCTATAAATTACGAAGCATTATTTTATTATTTTTTAAAGAAACATTGGCAACGTTACCCGGCTTTTCCCCTCACTTGTCCCTCACGTTTGGCGATGCCATCGGGGACCATTGTGTCTCTGGTAGGTCTAACCTTGGTGGTAAGGCATTCGTGACCCCAACCCAATACCATCAACCCTTCCTCTGCAGCCGAGCCACCGTCTTGTTTTAAACTTTTAAATTTAAATTTTTTTTTTTTTAGTTTTAACATCGGACGGCAGTCAGTGACCACCCGGTCCTTGTCGCTCCGGTTGCATTTGCAACAAACCTATATTATTATATTATATTATTATTATTATGGCCAACTGTGTGTTCTTGCCATGATTAAATATTTTTCAAACCTAAATTATTCAGTGTTAGTTAACGTTAACTTAATAATATTTAAAACAAATTTAATTAATCAGTTAATTTAATTTGTAAATAAAATGTGTAAAAAAAAAACAGAATTTTGGTAACAATTATGTTTTTGCGACCTCTCATGCTAAAGAATGTTTACGGAAAACATTCGACATTTGCTTAACAATGTGGTGCAAACGTGTCTCGGAAGCCCAAAATAGGTCCTCATATAGCGTAAAATGCTTCAGCTTCCGGGGCTCCGTCCCAGACCCCGCTGGGGGAGCTTACAGCGCTCCCCCACACCCCCTAGCTGTTTTCGGCGGGCCCCTGCTAAAGTAGTACAAATATAAACAAAAAAAATGTTTGATTTCTTTCCCCCCCCCCCCGGTCGGGGAATCATTGCCCCCCCCCCCCCCCCTATCTGGGATTGGCTAGCGCCACTACTGATCCTTCATGGTAATAGTCTAGGAGAAGAATTCAGTAGAGGCCATACTTTAGGAGTTCAAGGCATTTTTTAAAAGAAGTGGTAACTATTTTTTTTTCTGAACAAGAAGCACATGAAGAAGCTAGAAAATAAACGTTACCAAATTTTCATTCCAATTTTAAGACCGGTAATGAGCCTCCATCTTGGAAAAAAATGGCACCAGAGATTTTCTAAGATTTTTAATATCTGGACTTATACAACCCGTTTTTCATTTTCTTTGCACCAGATAAAAGCATTTGAAACGTATTATCCTTCATTACATATTAATACTTTTGATATTTTTAATGATTTGCTAACAGATTTAACTTAAAGATAAAAAAAACATGCATTTGCTCATCGTAAAATTTCGCTATTCGGCATTTCTAAAAAAATTAACGTAGTGCAGTGTAGTTGGTAAAAAAAATGAGCCGATTTTTCGTTTTCGGAAAATTACCAAATTTTATCCAGTTATATCTTACGTAGGGGCTATCTTTTTCCATTGAAAAACGTAGTAGCCATGCCATAGCAGTGAAAATGCTCATGATTTTCGACTAGAATGTACTACTACAAGCGTCCTACTTAATTTAAAAGGCTATACTTAGACTTTTCTGAAATGTTGCGATGTCTTCTCTCCACCAAGGCTGAATAAATTTATTTATCATACATGAGGCCATTCTATTCTGATTTAAAGGTGAAGTCTTATTGTCATAGCAGTTATAATGTACTCTTTCGATTAAATGTACTCTTTCAACCTTCGTAATTTTCATAACTAGGAGATTTATGAAGAATTGGTCAGAACTATCGACCTTTAATGCAGCTCATCATTCACTCAGTAATTAGTTACACAAATTAAATAAAATTAGATTCATAATTTGTACACATATTCCAATAATAAAACAAACCATACATGGACCACACGTCTTGCCTGTCAACCGAATTCCATTTAAAATGCTGGGTGTTATGTCGACAGCTGTTAAATGACATGTTAAACACGAAAACGAATGAGATAATGAGAATCAGCATGTTGAAATATCTAAAACCACTATTCATTTTCATTAATAGAAGAAAAATTATTACTGCACAAAGGCATACTAAAAACAAAAGGGGAAAATGGCAATAACGCTACTCATATTTAAGATGCCCCACAAATACACCCAGTTAAGTTAAACAGGAAGACTGCAGATGTACTTAGAAATTGAGAGTTATGTACTAAAATTAGAACATGTATAGGTAAATCATGATTTTAGAGGACTGGGTAGATTTTTACGTAAAATATGCATTGAAATTTTCTTGTAGCAAATTTTTTGCTTAACATTGTGTCTAAACAGTATGTTATTGATTTGAATGGTTAAGACGTTAACAGTAAAAGAAACTTTTGGGGGGGGAGGGGGAGTAGTGGTGCATCCCCCATCCCCTCTCAGGGGGAGATACAGCATCTCCCCCTATTTTTTCATTTGCGATATAATAAAGTATAACTGGTGTAAAATTGTTAGATTTTTCAGGAGGGCCCTTTTCTGTCCCATATTTATTCTTTATAAAAAGTACCATGTTATACATATGTTTGCCTAACCATTACTTCAGTTCTATGGGACCGAAATAGAGGTTCTATATATCAAATTAAAGGCAATACTCTACTACAAGAACTTATAGGCATAAAAACTACTTGTTTAAGGGTTAGAGCTTATTTTACGTTTATTGCGAAATTGTAGGATGAGCAAATGCATGTATTTTATCTTTAAGTTAAAAATCTGTTAGTAAACCATTAAAAATATCGAAATAATTATTCTATAATGAAAGGCAATACGTTTTAACTTGTCTTATTTGGTGAAAAAAAAAAGAAAAACGGATTAGTAAAAGCCGAAATATTAAAAATATTAGAAAACCTTTCATTGGTGTCATTTTTTCCAAGATGGCGGCTCATTTCCTGTCTTAAAATTGCGAAGAAAATTTGGTAACGTTTATATCTTGCTTCTTCACATGCTTCTTGTTCAGAAAAAAAAATAGTTACCACTTCTACTAAAAAATGCCTCCACTCGTTGCATTTTCTGTTTTTACTCCTAGACTATAATATTTATTCATTATTTTTAATTTGTTTGTTTATTTGCTTGTTTATTTATCACTGATGGAGCCCATTTGGCTCTCCGTCCTGTAATTACACGTTTATTGTCTTACCGCATCACTGTTCAAGATTCCGAAAGCATCAGTCATCGCACAACGACGAATAACTCAGTTAGCCAAGAGAGGTCATCTACATTTATTTCTGCATTGTTACTCTACTCCGAAGTACCGCAACACCTTTCATATCACGAAAACTCATCGCTGAATAGCCCCCTTCAAACAACTGCTCCTAAAAAAATGTTTAAGAGAAGTTGTCTGAAGGGGCTAGTTGTTTGATCAGTCAATAAACATGAACACAGAACCCTTCACCAAACAAGCAATAACAATGCTGTCTTTGTGTAAACATTGTTGCATTCACAGCACCTTGTCAAGCTTTCAATTTAAGAACGTCAGCACGATTTGTTCTACGTTGCAGGCATGACTCGAACAATATGCGGTTGCTATAAGCAGGATAACCAACGGCGTCTTGGGAGTTCCGTTGCCGCTCGTGATTGTAGCCAGAACTCATCCGACGCCATTGGTTTTTCTATTCGTAATGATTCGTATGCACTTACCGGTCCTACAAGTAGTATTTCCCCTCGAACAGTTGGCATATGTGAGAAACGTGGGATTTTAAACGAGAATAGTAGGCATGACTGCAGCTGAACGACTAATAGCGGTCGAATATTGCGTGATGAAAAAGGGCAGCGATGCTTATAATAATAATTACGGAAGGTACTAACTCGGTTGCTACGAATAAAAGTTTAGCAGAATCCCATTTCATTCGTTTGGAAATTGCGTGCTTGCTTGGTTATTTCTTATAAATAATTCATATGCTGGATTTATAAGTGGTCAGGAGCTACTAATGTAAAATGGTAATTGCACTAATAGCTGATTTTCGCTGTCAAGCATCACTGTACAAATTTATGTCAAGAGCCTGAACGTAATAATGGAGTCACTTACTACCAGTCACACGTGCGTAGTTGTAAAAATATTATACGTGAAGCTGCATAATTCTAACTGCAAATGTTGTGCACATGCTGTTACCCTAGAGACTTGGGTTATGCGTCATTACTTGCATAGCTAATGATGGTCCTCGCTGCGTAATTGTAATGTTAAATATTCATGAACTAAAGTCATTTATGAACCTGTTTTCCACTATTTTATAGACTAGAGGGCGCCTATTTATCGACAGAGTTAGCGAAGCGAACAAGTCATGTTTCAAATAAAAGAATTGGCATTTTGCTCGGTTTTCATGTTGTTTCGCAGTTGCGGTCAGACGCATGAACCAAATGAAATAAAGTTTCAATATTAAGTATAAGTATAAGTATAAGTTTGTTGCAAATGCAACCGGAATGGCAAGGACCTGGTGGCCACTGACTGCCATTCGATGTTAAAACTAAAAATTATAAATTACAAATGTTTAAGAGTTTAAAACATTAAAACGAAGACAATTGCCCGGCTGTAAAGGAAGGGTATATGGTGTTGGGTTGGGGTCACGAATGCCTTACCACCAAGGTTAGACCTACCAGGGACACAGTGGTCCCCGATGGCATCGCCAAACGTGAGGGACAAGTGGAGGGAAAAGCCGGGTATCAGTGTCAACATTTCTGCAATACAATAAAATATAATAAAATTTAACAAAATATATATAAATGAATAAAATGCATTGCAGTTTAAAACTTGGTCAAAACCATTATTGTCATTCTTAATAAAGATAATAAGAATTAAAATAATATAAAATTAAAAATTTAAAATAATAATAATAACAATAATAATAATTGGTTTGTGATAACACAAAAGGTCAAGAAAGGAATAATATCCACTTATATCTTGTCATAAAAAAAAATTAAAAAACAAAAAAGAGAAAACAAACAAAGTAAAGTCTGGCTAATAGCCGTCGTCCAAGAGAAAGTTATGCACAAGTATTAACATATTTACTTAAATCTACCTTATTGAGTTTACGTTTAAAAACAGCAAGAGATGTAGCCTGAGCAACATCAGCAGGAAGTGCAATCCATGGGTTTACCACACGGTGGGAGAAAAAAAATTTACGACAATCCTTCTTGATAGGCTGTACAGTTAACTTAAAACGATGTCCTCTTGTCACGCTTCCATCACGCAACAAGAAAAAATTATTTCTTGGTATACCTGTTAGACCATGGGGAATGGAATATGTCAATGACAAGTCCAACTTAAGTCTTCTCATCTTAAGTGTTTCCAACCCAAGAATCTGTAAACGTTCGGAATATGGTTTATTTCTCATACCCGATAAATACTTAGTGAACGATCTTTGAACCGACTCAACCTGTTTTATGTGCTTTCGCAAGTAGGGATACCAAACTGGGCTGGCATATTCAAGAATTGGTCTCACGAACACCTTAAATGCCCAGACCAAAGTAGCCACATCACCAGAGGTGAAACAACGTTTAATTATGGCCAATTTCTGCCGAGCAGATTTTGCAATGTGGTCGCAATGTGATCCACTTTTCAAGTCTGACGTATATTCCTTGAAATATTCCCTGAAATACGGTGGAACTATGAACGTGCTGGGTTTTTTTTTTAGAGTTGATAAAATTAATAAATGGTGGCCGAAAATGTCACCCAAAAAACGTTTTTGGGGGTTATTGCTTCGAAATTGATGCTAATGAAGTAAGCATCAGCGAAATCATACAATAAAAATAACGTAGGACAGTAAGCCATCTTTATGCAGTTAAGTTTCATTCGAGTGACCTTACCCAGGTTCATTCTGGGAAACCAATCCATCACCAAATCACTACCATGCGGACTGTACCCCTCGTCCTGTGGCCTGAAGATAACTCACTGAACTCGTTATTGAAGACACAACCGTGACCACGACTCTGTTCGTTCGAAAGTGCATCATGATCGGCAAGAGAGATGGCATATCAAAATACACTAATGAGGCTTAACTAAGGAGAAATACATAAAAACAAATCGTTGTAAATAATATAAAGGTTAATTGTGAAAAATTCATCAGAGAAAAATCGTACAATAAAAATAACGAGATTTCTATGCTTAAGATTTATTTGAGTTTCTTGATGAGGATTCGAACTGGCGAACTGGACGAGCTCATTCGATCGAATGGAGCCCTGGTCATGGTTGTTATCTCAATTGCGGGATCAATTATCTTTATTTCACTGGACGAGTGACCGTATAAGTATTTTTTACATATTTTTGTGTGCAATCCAATTGGGAGGAACGAATGTCGCTCACCACCCACAATCGTGTGTTTTTAAACGTTCATTAACTCAATTTTATTGTGACCAAGGGATAAAATTAATTCCCGAAAATTAAATCAATCTTGCATTTTTATGTACTTGTGGTTTTCCAACACCTTTTAGGAAGGTTTTTTTAATCACTAATCTTGCATTCCACAAATTAATTGAAGTTCTATCGGTTATCTTTATTTCACTGGACGAGTGACCATATCAGTACGAGTTCATTTGATTAAATGGAGCCCTGGTCATGGTTGTGACCTCAATAGCAGATCAGTTATTTTTATTCCACTGGACGAGTGACCATATCAGTAAATGCGGTATAGCAGTGATCTGGTGATGGATTTGTTCTTTGGATCCTATCCGGGTCATGTCACTCGAATAAACCTTAAAGGTGGCGTAATACCGGATTTTTCGCTGATGGTTTATTTCCAATTTACCCTTATACTCAAGTTTTCTGAAAATTTAAGACGACAGGTCACAATGTCATTTAAAAATAGGGTTTTGCCTCGTAACAGCCTAGTCTGTTCATCACTCTGAACACAAACTATTTATGAATAGTACTCCAAAGTAAACCAAGAAAAGGCCTATTAAATAAAGCTTTGTAAAAATCCAAGAGATTAGCTGAAAAGTAGCGTCCAAAAAACAGTATTTGTCTTATAATTTGGAAAGCGTTTATCAAATTTCCACAAACCAGTCACCAATAATAGCATGTCTTACATTTTCTTAAAAAATGTCCCATTTAGTATTTTTACGCCGAATAAAGTCTCTTTACTAGCCAACGCTAGGATTACAGTTTCTCCTTATGAAAGCGTTCGGTACGACACATTTTCGTGCAAGATTTTTAAACATTTAAAAGTATCTAATAATAAGATAATTAATTTACAAAACAAATCAGCAAAAAAGGATTCATAAAGGGTGTTTCAAAAAAACCACTTACAATGATCCTCCAATAAAACAATAAAATGCAGAAACAACAAGAAAGGTCTTGCTAACAACACGTAGCACATCATAAAATGGAAAATAACGAGACTGCAAAGACGCATTCCAGCAATTCACTACATGGTGAGAAAAAAAATGGGCACGACAATTAGGTTAGCCTAATGAGCAATAAGCTTGAATTGGTGACCCCTGGTATGCCCAGAATGACGTAAGTGCAAAAATCAGAAAAATTTCCCCCAGACCAATCGATGCAGTATGGGGTCGTTCCAGTATTACATCATCAAGAAATTGGCCATTTTTAACCCCTTTCCCCCCTCGTCATCGATCGTCATCAATTCCTAAAACCCCCTAAGTATTAAGTCATTTCTAACTTGAACCCCCCCCCCCCCTAGAGATGGTGTGTTTTCCCTGTATTTCCCTGTGTTTTTCTGAGGATTTTTTTTGCATTTTTCAACCCCTTTAGTGGGTTAACGGTGCTTACATCAATTGGCCACCCCTCCCCCCTCGTTATCAATCATCACCAGCTGGCGAACCCCTGTCTCCACCTTCCTGATGACGTAATACTTGAAGGTCCCTATGTTAGGCGCAGGACAGGTTTAAGTTTCCTCAACTCAAGCGAGTCCAAACCCAGCATATCAAGTCTTGCCGCATAATCCAGTGATCTCAGTCCAGGGATAGCCTTGGTAAAACTGCGCTGAACTGAAACTAACCAGTCGATGTACCCCAGCAGATAGGGTGACCACATCCGGGGTGCAAATTAAAGGAAGCGGTGGTGCACATAGACTTTAAATGCCCACAGAAGGGAAGCACAGTCACCAGATCGGAAAGACTTGCGGATAGCAGCCGCCCTTAGCCTGTCTTTAAAAAAAAATTAATTGCAATGTGTTGAAAACTTAGGGTCATTGGCAACCCAGCCCACAAGGTCTTTAACGCAATTTGAGGCTGGTGCAGTGGCATCAGCTAGCGTGTAATTTAATAGCAAATTACCAAATCCAGAATGAAGGGTTGCAGACTTTTCTGGGGCAATGATCAGTTGCCAGTCTCTTGGCCAACCATGCAACTCATCAAGAGTAATCTCGAAATGGTCGGCAGCGCCACCATTTATGAAGCTGCAGGTTATGGAGCTTAACATAATAGGCAAACTTGTTTAATGGCACAGCTGCCGCTCTGGGCCGAATGAGATAGAATTGCCAATCAAACTGTAAATGAAAGACTAAAAAGGGAACATACAGTTGAATACAAAAGTGTGCATAAAGGTACATAGAATTAAAAACCAAAAAAATTGAAAGATGCTATAAAGGCTAAATAAATAAAGGGTACAGATAAAAGGGAGCAAAAGGAAACAAAGGGTACAAAAGGGAATATAGTGTACAAAAGGGAATATAGTGTACAAAAGGGAATGAAAGGGTACATAGGTGCAGAAGGTTACCTAAGGGTACGAAAGGACACGTATGGCACGAAAGGCTTCAAAAGGATTCACAAATGTACAAAAGGGTACCTTTAGGAACATACAATTAAAAACAAAATGTAAATGAAAGAGGAGATAAAGGGGGCATAAATAAAGGGTAAAGACCTGGTACTCTCACAAGAAACTGGTATTCTCTCAAGAATATCTGGTATTCTCTCAAGAATTCTTGAGATTTTCTCAAGAAAAATACTAGGTATTGTTGAAGGAATATGGATTTTCTGGCGACCATTAGAACTGCTTTAATTTGTGTGTCTTTGTTGCTGACATCTGTAATTTTTATAACCCAATACGATCTCTAATGTCTGTTAAGACCGACTATTGACATTTTTTTCCTTTTTGTGGCAGGCCTGTCTTATGTTCCTATTTCTTGTTTACGTTATAGACTTTGTTATTTACGAATCAGCATGGTTTTGACTAGCACTCCCTTGGACCACATCAGTTGTGGGTGCATATCATTCCACACCACCAAATTCCTGCCAGTTAACAGCCCCCGCGCCCCCCCCCCCCCCCAAAAAAAATGCGAAACACTAGGAGCAGCTGCTTTGATAGTGTGGCATCTGGTTCCAATTTGATTTACGATAACACAGACAAATCCATAGCAAGCCTTTTCTTTTAAGTAAGTGTTCATTTCCAACTGTGGTGGCAAACCGTTGCGGGTCTTTGGAATAAACTGAAAATGCCTTGCGGGGTTTTTAGTAAGGAATTGATACCAAATCTGACACCATAAGTACTGTGCTTTCTAATTCTCTGATTGCCATACGTGAGATTGTTTGGGATTGGATTAACGCTGCTACTACACGTTCTGCTATTCGTTATGCTCTCCACATTAACTAAAGTTCGTCTGAGCCTCCATTGGAGTCATCTAATAACGATGCTGGTATCGTTATTAGATGTCTTTTCTGGGTTAATTCAGCAAGATGGTAAGCACAGCTATCAAAATTTTGAATCCCAAACAGAAAATTTATTTTTGCAACACGCAACTCTTCTGAACAATCCAGTTGAACATCAGCTGCAGAAACTAGAAGTGCGCATATCAGATTTCTTGAACCCAGCCCTCGATTCACCTGCCACGAAGGATTTAAACGACGGTGATATTGTTGTGACTTTCATACTTCAAAATCAGAGTGATGCCAGACTACATATTGTTTCGGCAAATGTGGGAAATCCCTCATTAATTGCCAATATGAAAGGCCATACACCTATTGTACCTCCATCAGTGTCGAATAATGAAACCACTTCTTTGAAACCAGTTTGGAATGACCGTATTGAATATCTGAAGCGAGTAAATCCCACTTGACCAATGTTGGGAAATTTCACTCTAAACACGAGTTATCCTGTCCCACTACTTACAAACGTGATCCTGCTCCTGCGACCACGTTATTATTGGTGACTTGTTCATGCCCAACATGGATTTAGTTCTATTGCTCAAACCTCGTAGTTTCATGGGGCATGTATTAAACATGTGACGTCCACAATCCAACAGATTTAGAAGTTGAACCATCCCATTTTCGATGTGATTCGGTATGATGGCTTCAACAAAGTAAATATGGACAGAACTTGTGGTATTACTTTTAGACTAAATCAGCTAGTATATCTGTATGACGTGCATTGTCTCATGTACACATAACAGTGAGGTAGCATAGGGATTTTATCAGGTCACGTCGGACAAATGCATGAATTTTTGTGTTGTTTATTTAGTATATGAGCAATAAGGAAATGGGCTGCTCCACGCAATGTGAACACATATTGGGCTGAAACAGGCCTTATATACCAAAATAAGTAACAAAAGTACACACAGGGATCCACTTTTCACGACCATTAATAAACCGATCAATATAATATGCTGAAACTTACTACAGTAGTTCTACACACCATTTATGACAAATAACGTTCTTTGAGAAAATGTCGAAAATCCAACAGGAAGAGAATATACAGCTCATTTCCGGTAAATAGTCTCTTTCACACAACTCCTAAACCGTTGAACCAATATGTGTCAATTTTCACAGACCATTTACGTAAAATAATATCTAATGATATTTTGTTCTAACTCTACCGGAAGTGGTAGTAACTGTCAGTCCCGGTAGGACTTCTTCGTCCAGATGCATAATTCCTAAATGGGTTAGTCGGTAGGTTCGAAATTTTGTATATCCCTTTCTTGCATCTATGGCAAATAATGTTCTATTACAAAATGTAACAACTACCGGAAATGAATACAATGTCACTTCCAGTTAATAATGTATGACGTAGCTTCCTTAGTTTTCTGGCTTGTTTTGTTACATGGTAA
This sequence comes from Lithobius niger, assembly GCA_023313725.1. Lineage (NCBI taxonomy): Eukaryota > Metazoa > Arthropoda > Chilopoda > Lithobiomorpha > Lithobiidae > Lithobius > Lithobius niger. The sequence goes on along the minus strand of JAHWFP010222741.1, from coordinate 76,474 downwards.
AATAATTCTGAAGAAAGTTAATTTTCTTTATATTTCAGGATGTGATAAAGCAAGGGCACAGGAATTAATAAGTTGACTTAGCCCCAAAACACTATGAACCGGGAATTGTGTGCAAAATATCAAAAAAATAAAAGCAGAATCATTACATTGCCCAAAGCATGCCATAATTCAGACAATTACAAGGAATCCAGATAATAATAAGGTATTACGTTCTGTTAATGTGCCACCTACCATGACAACAGATGGATGCATTGGAATCCCACAACGTTTTCATGATAAAGGTGCTTCTTGGTACAGGCCCTGCCATCAGAAACAACAATTCCTGAGAGAATTAAAAAAAACTAACGTCAAAGAGTATGTACGCAGAAAGCGAGACCTTGGATGGCCCATCTCCAAGAGGCAGACAACGCCTAAAAGCTATTTGCTATTTGCTTCTTTTGTGAAGCCCTCACTATGCTTCATCACGAGAACAGCACATTCAGTTGGGAAAAAATACTTAAACTTTAACTTAACCTTTTTAAACTATCAAATCGCCCAAGGCTGGGCATTTCTTGAAAGAAGGCAACAGTAAATAATACAAAAAAAGGCAACAAACTTAAAAGGAAATCTGCAAATAAAAGGATAATACAGAATAGATCAGAACTATTCTAGTGCATCAAATAATACGCCGACTTCAAGAAGAAAAAAAAATAAATAAAAATTAAAAAAATAAAAACCTCAAGAGAAAAATATTTTCGTCTAGCCTATATAAAGTTAATATTTTTTATGTATGTACATATACAATGCAAAATCACAAAAAAAAAGAACGAATTACTTTTTTTTAATTCTTAAAATAAATATATTTATACATATATAAAAAAAGCTGTAAATAACTGGCAGTGGCTGTGTATAATAAAGTGAAATTTAAACAGTATTAGACCAAGTTGATTTTCATTTAACAATATCTCAGAGATAAGAGAGATGAAAGGAGATATTATAAAACCTTTTGTTAGAATTATTGTAGCCATACTTGTTTGTTGCAATTGGAGGTATAAAATAATGCTCTATGTCGTAATTACATTACAAATTCTGTATCCTCACTGTTGTTGCGAACAGTGATGATAAACTATACTAACACCATGTCCCTGACTGAACCAGCAAATTAAGGGAGCTTTCCTAGACTGATTATCGGAAGTGACAAGTATACTCATATCCGGTAGTTGTTCTACTTTCTCATAGAACATTATTTATCATAGATATAAGGCAGGTATGTGCAAAATTTGAACCCTACCGACTAACCCGTTTAGAAGTTATGCATTAAGTAAGAAAATAGTACCGGAACTGACATTTGCCATCACTTTCGGCTGAGCTCCAACAAAATAATAAATAATAATCGACGTAATTGGTCTTTAGAATATGCCTGCAAAATATGAGACCGGTTGGTTAAACGGTTTAGCAGTTATGTGATAAAGACTATTTACCGGAAGTGGGCTGTATATTTACTTCCTGTTCGATTTTTGAAATTTTCTCATGGAACGTTCTTTACCTTAAATGATGTGTACAACTACTGTTTTAAGTTTCAGCATATTATATTGATCGGTTTATTAATGGTCGTGAAAAGTGCTTCCCAGTGTGTAGTTTTGTTACTATTTACTTATTTTGGTGTATAAGGTCTGCTCGAACCCATTGTATGTTCAGATTGCGAGGAGCGGCCCATTATTGCCCAGACACCAACTAAACCACACAAAAAATGCATGCTTTTGTCCACCAAGTCCTAATTCTATCTAACTTTGTCGCTAAGCTACCGCACTATAAGATTTCCGGATTTTTTCTCTCGGTGGGAAAGATGATCTGTTAACATAAGCTACATATTGGTTACATGTATGGACACATAATTCATGTAAATCTCTTCGCCTTCGTTTCGTTTCTCTCTAGAACCAGGTTATCAACAATCGAGGTTACTATCCTCAAACTGTTTACATCTGTCTCATTTTGGGATACAATGTTATATTGATACTAGGAAAACCTACCACGATTTTAACTTTAAAAAACTCCACTTTGGAAAACTAGTGGAAATAATGTTTGTCCTTTGCATAGTGCAGCAACTTTTGTTCTGTACTGCAAATGTTATTTCTGCGACTATAATGGTTCAAGTCTCGTGAAAAAGTTAACTGATCTTCATATTCTACGTTTTTTGGGCAACTATGACTTAATCTTTATGACTGATAGCTGGCTATACGAAACTGTTCCTGATTCAATGTTTATTCGGGGTCTGTACTTTACCGTTATGCATCGTGATCATTGGTCATCAGAAAGTGGTGTAATGAAAGAAAACATGTTTCTTTCTAAACTCGTCCACTACTTACCAATGTGGAAAGCTTGTATGTTGACATTCGACGAAACCAGTTATGAATTATACTTGGTACCTTCCTGATGGTTATACCGACTTGCACATTGTTGCAACCATGTCAAGTTTTCTTTTTGTGATGACAAGCCAACCATAATTTTAGGTAACTTTAAAATGTCAACTATTGACTGCATTATCATTCAGCAACCAATCACACACACGATGATGTTCGTACGTGTGTTCCTGAGGTTGGTTTGCAGTAGTTATTATCGGAATCTACATTGGATGCAAACATACTGGATTAGATTTTGGTTGAAAAGAGCACATGGTTTATAATGTTAATGTGCAAGACCGTTTGGTGGAAGTGACTTTAGTGACCAGCAAATCCTATCTTTTAGTTTAAATTTAAAAAGCACTAACTCAGCTGCTACACGTCAGGACCCAAAAATTGTGCTCCCGAACAAATTCGGAAATTGCAGCACGCAAGCTTAAATTGTGGGACGAAACCAAATGAAACACTGAGGAGGGACAATGCCTGCTGCAAGGAATGGTGTAAAATGATTAAAGAGTATGAGTTGGAACAAGAGTACAATCTTTTAAGCCATGGTTCATTAACTGTTTATTTCTTTATTAATTTTATTTTTTAGAGTACATACTGAAGCAGTTCGTCCAATTCCACCTTTAAAAATAGAATCCAGTCTGATATTAACTGATAAAGACAAGGCAAATGTTTTTAATTTTTTATTTGTAAGGAGCCTAACTTTATTAGGATAATGAAACTATTCCTGTGTTCCATTCTATGCAGTGTGTCGATAATAATTTTTTCTACTGCACAATCTGTTTAATCTTTGTTCTCTCAAAAAAAAATCTTGCCATTTACCGTAATGGCTATTCCGCATTTTATTTACAAAGAATTAAAAAATGAACTTTGTTTGCCACAAAAAAATTTTTTTTTTAAACTCTCCGTAACCACTGGCACTCTCCCGATTTCCTGGAAAACAGCTCGACTTGAGATGGGTGAGAAATTTCTTTTCCCGCCGTACACAGTAAGTTAGTGTAAGATACTCTACGTCTAATTTTATACCCGAAGTTAGTGGAGTACCTCAAGGCTCACTGTTCCTTTACTTAATAACATGAATGATCACCACCGCACTGATGGTGTCTCCCTTACAAAATTTCCTGTTGATGTCAAATTTTACAAACTCATTAAGTACTCCATGGATAACAGCACTCTTTTAAATGCATTGATGATGTTGCAGACTGTTGCAAAAAGTAGAAAATACCAATTTCCATTAATAAATTTAACATTCTACGTCTGGGCAGGAGAAATGAGCATTTGAGTTATTCAATTAATAATAACTGTCTTTATAACAGCATACTGTTAAGGATTTGGGATTTTTGCTTTCTCATGACCTAAAGTTCTCTCACCACATGAATGAGATCGGCAACTCTGCCAGAATTTCTGCTGTTAAGATTAGGCATTGTTTGAAATCATAGGATTTACATGCTCTTAAAAGCTTTCAACGTATATGTCCGACCTATCGCGTAGTATGCTTCGCCAGTTTGGTCCTCTCATTTAATGAAAGACATACACCAGCTTGCATTTTTGTCAGTGTTTACGAAGTTGCTGCCTGGCATAGAGTGGATATGGGTTTCAACCCTCCTTGAAACTAAGGATTAATCGAAGTAAGTTTGAATGCCACAAGTATTTTTTTTGTAACAGAGTTTATTGTAAGCTACTGGCTTAGATTGCAGTCAGTGTTTTCCGAAAAAAACTCTTGTGCGTAGTTTGTCAGGGTCGATTAGTAGGTAGTGAAGCTTTTCTGTAAGCTCGTTATAAAATAATACCTGGTTCCACCAAAGGCACCAGAAGGCAGCACTTGTCAGGTTCTCGTAGGAGGCGAAACTTGAAATAAAAAATGGCGGCATCGTGGCAATAACGACAATACCTGCAGAAATTGACGCATTACTCATGCGTCGGTAGGTAACATCCGATGTTGAAGAACTTATTCTGTGTTCGATTCAAACTGTATTATAATTTTTTACAATAAACTAAACCACGGAAGAAGCTTTAGCCTGAACGGCCGATGAACAGGCTTCTTGAACGTTCTCTGAACACAAAACCATGCGTTATACTTAGCGCCACTCGTAACGAAACCCGTTTTAAAATTGAATGTTGGATTTAAAAAATAAAACTTGATCACCCATTTCTTATCTTTCTTTAAATTATTTTAATGTCCTAATCTGAATTATGATAAATTTTAAGCGATTCATTTTGTATTCTTATCGTGATCAATTTGTTTTAGCTATGCTAAACAGTTTTGATCCCCATGATGCTTTGCGCTTCCTGTTATTTGACGACAGCGCCCGCTGGCAGTATATCGCTGAGAGCAGGAACTTCTTTTGTCCAAATGTTTACTGTTGTTAGAGAAACAGTGGCACTACCTATATATTCTTCTTCCCTGCAGTTGTCTATCCGAGTTTTTTGTCTAGAAGCGTGTAACTTCCAAATGCTGCAGTCCAGCTTATATTCATATTTTGTTTAATAATAGTTCTCTTTATTTTTTAATTAAACCTCTTTTCACAGAATTAGATTGTTTTTTATGTTCATGCATCTCTTTATTGATTTCCAATAATATTAACACGGGCAGGGTATAGGCAATCTACACAGACCCTTCCTATGCCTATTTCACTTGGTAGCAATGAACTTTATTAATACAGCATATTATTGTATCTCAAAAATATCTGGTCACCTCCTATGGACCTCTATAAGACGTCCAAACTTACCGGTCCTGGATGTGGGGCAACACATCCGTAGGATATCCATCTGATGTCATCAGGAGATGGTCTGGATACCTACGGACGTCATTTTGAGGTGATGAGGGACGATACTGGACGTACCTGAATCCTAATTTACAAAACATATCCCCAAGAAAACCTCCGACAACATTTAGATGTGTGGAGTAAAAAAGCACAGAAGCAGATTATCAAAGAAAAACCAAGCAGTGCTACAAAATTAAAAGGCAAACAACGTTTCGAAAATATTCAGTTTTCGTTATCAGGTTTATTTCGAAATGTTGTTCGTCTCTTAATTTTGTAGCACTGATTGGTTTTTCTTTAATAATCATTTAGCGGTGGCAGGAATATTCATTGGATACACAAAAAGACTGCTTAAAATATCATATTTACAAGATATCCATGAATATCGCTGAAGAATTGGGTGGACGTCCACCAGACGTACTGGATCGCCCTTAAAAATTCATCCAAAAGATTTCCACTGACAACGTTCACAGGTGGCTGGAATATCCAGATGGTATACTGGAAGTGCTTAAAAAAAACATATCCACATTATAGCAAAAGACTCCATTTAGAGGAGACAAGAATATTCACTAGATATCTGTAGATGTCGTTTATAGGTGCTGTGGTACGATTCACTCTGCTAAAATAAAAACTATACTGGTCGCCAAAAAACCTCAACACCTGAAATTCTTCTAGGTTTAAATTTAAGAAACGTTAAGGTAGGAACCGATTTTCTGAATTTACAATCCAATTCAGAACAACAGGAGTGTATACATTATTAGCTCCTAAGAATACTAACAAATTTTGTAGTTTTCAAATGCTGAAAACAAAAATTTAGAATGTAGGACTCAATATTTGGTTTGAGCTAGAAATGTCGTTTTTTCTTTAAACTGCTTTATAAAGAGAGTTTGGATTTAAAAACGGCAGACACAGTCTATTGTTTTTTTTAGTGCCACACAATCAACAGACTACATATTAAGAACAGTCTAATTTGCTGAGCAACGTTCAACGTTTAGACTGGCCAAACCTTTTATTAGTGATGCACAGTGCAAAGCAGATCAGATCAGAGCAGAGCAAAGACACGTATTCTAACTTTAACTTTAACTTTAACTTTATTTTAAGGATAGCCGCAATGCCAGAGGCTGGGCGGCATACAAAGGACAAGCATTCTATACATGGTAAAAAGGATTCATTACATATAACTGCAAGTAATCAAATAATCAAAACGAACGTCAATACAGATACTCATGCACTGATGAATGGTTTATCGGTAATTAAAAATATCATGCAATAGGCTAGTATAGATAATCCACAACGAAACATGCACTAAGGATAAGTATTTAAAGATAAGAATATATCATGAAGAAAAATTTCTTTGCAAGTATAGATCATCAACTACGGTACCGGTGATGCAATACAGTTAATAATATACATAAATATTTATCTATTATACAACAAATTCAATGATAGTATCTCACAACGCAAAAATGCAAAAGCATGATAAGAAGCTGTAAGAAGCTGTAAGAAGCCGTTGCGTAATTAAAATGTTGCAAAGACAAAATGCATGCATTTTACAAAAATGGAACATGCACATACTCACTGAGTGGGACACACCGTGCAATTAAACCCAGGGGACCTGTAATTGGATGCGATTAGACAAGATCAGTAAACCTGCTACACATAATGGAATATCATGGTTGTATTAGTGCGGAAGAAACAGTCTAGATGGTTTTTGAAGAGGTTAGTAGAGCTGGCCAGGACGATCTCTGCTGGAAGTGTATTCCAAAGTGAAATTACTCTATTGAAGAAAAAATGTTTAGCTCTATTGTGATTATGTTGCTGGGGAAAAATTTTAAAGGGATGACCTCTGGTGTTGCGGGATCTGTTGAAAATGAATATATTCTGTAATTGCGGGCCACCGAAATTTTGTCGAATAATTTTGTAGGTAGTGATAAGGCTGCCCCGCGTGAACCTCCACCAAAGAGAATGTAGGTTCAGGCGTTGAAGCCGAAGGTTATAAGGAACGTGATATAGTCCAATGATATTTTTAGTGACGCGCCGCTGAACCTTTTCAAGGGGTGCCATATATTTAATCAGACCAGGAAACCAGAGGTCAACAGCATATTCTAGTATTGGTCTGACAAGAGATAGATAGAGCTTAAGGTATACTTCTGTGGTCCTGGAAACAATAGTTCTATTTATCATCATAACTACAGCCGTAGCTTTACGTATGTTATTTATAATGTGTTTGCTAAAGGAAAGATCAATGTCAATAATAACACCGAGGTCCGTGACCTGTGTGTCTGCAGATAGACGTTGTTTTCCCCAAAAGTATGGGAGAATTTGATTTTTGCGGCCAAAATGCATTAACACTGATTTGTCTGGGTGTACAGGCATGCACCATGTTTCACACCAGAAGTAGAGGTTATCGATGTCCTTCTGCAAAATATCATGGTCGAAGTTGGTCATAATGGGACGGTTAAGTTTAGAATCGTCTGCGTATTTAACAGTTTGGCTATTTGTAGATTGTCCAAAATCATTGAAATATATTACAAAGAGTAAGGGACCGATGACGGAGCCTTGAACGACTCCACTGGAAACCTGTGCTGGTGTAGAGCAAGAACCGGCAACAACAACACAGTGCGTACGATGATTTAACCAGTTGCTGATCCACTGAAGAATGGACCCAACAATGCCAATATGTTTAAGTTTGTGTAACAGCAAATGATGAGGGACTTTGTCGAACGCTTTCATACAATCAATATACAGACTGTCAACAGGGATATTGTGATCTAATGCGTTAGAAATTTGATGATAAAAAGCTAAAAGGTTTGTAACGGTTGAATATCCTAATCTGAATCCATGTTGGTTAACTGAGATAAGATTTTGTGCTTCGAGAAAATCTGTAATGTGTGCCTTAACTACAGTTTCAAATCCATATCAACTTCTTATCCATATCAACTTTAACCCCAGAGGCCTGCTCATTTTAAAATCTCAACATGTGTTCTGTGGCTATTTGTGGATATAAGTTCGTCAACCAATAAACTTGTTTAAGTGGTTTTGAATCTCACACATCAAAATTCACCAGACAGCGTGAATAAGATGTAATTCATTATTACAAAACAAAAACGAACTCGTTTGATGCTTAAGGTAAGGTTTAACTGATCCGAAGTCAAACAGCAAAGGAACACAAACTTTCCTGTAAGGTTTCAGATAGTGCAGTGTCGCTGTACTGTTTAGTCCACGTGAAACCTTACTGCTGTACTCAAATGTTTTTACTATCCTTGGAACATAGCACCGCTATGTAGACACTCCAGTGTAATCTTAAACCGAGCATCACGCGAAAACCACAAAGACTATCCAAGCCAAACTTTGCATGCAGTAGCACGGGAGTCCGGACAAGGTTTATCAAAAGAAAAATTCAGAATCGGACATGGGGTTGCGGAACTACCAGGGTAACAAAATAGACCAATAGCAAGAGCCAAAATCAAAACAACAACGAGACACGAAGCTATTTCTAATTGTTCAAGACATCCGATTGTTAAACAATTGATTGTTGATGATAAACAGGCGGACAAATTCAAGATATTTTCACTTTTCGTCAACAGTTTTAGACGTTTGAATACACCATTTTCACGATGTTTTCACCACCTTTCCAATGGCCCAAACTCCAAGCCACTGTCTCCTATTATTTAGAAATTACAAGGTAAATCCGATCCGATTGACAGCCAAACAGCAAAGAAAGCGGAGCCCACTCCATTAAGTCGACAGTGGAACTGATGACAGCTTTATTGGCTAAAGGACATCGCTGGAAAATGTTTAAAAATTAAACGTCTTAGTAGGCTTAGCACAGCTCCTAGCACAGGCCTAGAAAACCTGGAAATATCGTGGAAAGTAATAATGAAAATTCCATGGCTGGAATAGTGCCTGAAACTTTTTTTAAAGTATATATTTATCATCAGTAGGATGATGAATGGAATGTAGACGACGCGACTGAAAAACGCTGAAGAGATTTAGCCATGAATAGTCGAGTGTGTCGCCCTAAATTATTCTTTCTTTGTTTGGGTATGAAAAGTTTTAGATTTTGGCTCCGGCTTTAATTGTATTTACGTGTGCAATGGTTGGATACAGCAGAAAGGTTTCACGTGGACTAAATAGTACAGCCGCGACTTTCCAGTATCTGAAACCTTACAGGAAAGTTTATTTGTGTTCCTTTGCTGTTTTGACTTCGGATCAGTTAAACCCCTTACCTTTAGCATCAAACGAGTTCGTTTTTGTTTTCTAATTCGTGCTACTTTGGCGTACCATGCAGTTTAGATTAGCTTGTTTTAATGTTTTGACATAACAAGTTAGTCCTCTGTACCCCTTGCACACGCAATGAATTTCGCGCGCTTCGCTCGCTCATTCAGTTCAAGTTGGTTTTTCTGCAGCTCTTTTTCAGCGGCTTTGGCCTTTATTCGTATTTTACAGGACAGCAAGCCAAATGGGCAACGAACATTTTAGCTTTAACATAGTCGGGTGACGTCAAACCCCTACCTACACTAATTCGTAATAAGGACTAGCCACATTGCTCGCTTCGCTCGCTGCGTTGGCGTCGTTTCGCTTTGCTCGAGGAGGTTCCTTATCGCTACACCTCTTTAAATAAAGTTTAGACGACTACGTATTTTGATGAAACACTCAAAGTTTAAAACAGATAATAAAATATTAATCGAGGAAAGCTGCGTGTGTTTACCAATTGTTACTGACAACAACCAGTTATTAATTGACGAATAATTTCAGTTGTTAATTGACTTACTGCTTGTTTATGTTGCCGCCAGACCATTGTTGCTGGACGTTCCCGTAAGGTTCGAATCTTGCATGAAAAAAAATTGACGTCATGTATTGTTGTGCGATTGTTGCTGATCGTTCCGAATTTTCGTTAATTTGGGGCATTTAGGACCTAAATTTGAATTTCAGAATACGCCTAGGAGAAATTCGGATAAATTTCCTTTCTTCCAAACCTTTTCTCCAATTTTTGAGGCCCCTATTTCAAGAGGAGTAGAAGGGCACACATATAAATAAATAAACACACTGAACGATTATAATTATGTTAGATAGATAATGCTTCTTCACGTTTCCTCAAAGTGCGGGTGAATTGTTGACTCATCAGCATTGTTAGAATTTGTTTGATCCTAAGTCTTAACGCCATGGGCCTGGCGTTTGCTGATTGGTATTGTCGCAAAATAACAATGTTTAAAATAATGTAAATCAATAAAACTGGCCGTTCAGGGCCCCGTAACTTCGGAATGGCACGACCAATTGCAATTTCTATTTCTGTAAAGGGCACATCTCCAGCTTAAGTCCAGATCTCCGATGTGAGACATCAGAAATGAATAAAAATTGGTACACCTGTTAGCCAAGTCCCACAAAGCTCACATACCAAATTTCAGCGGAAAATGTTGAAAGACGTTGGAGAAATTAGCCATCGAAATTTCAGCTTTAACTGGGGAGAGTGAGGTCAAACCTTACAGGAAAGCCTACCGCCTTTACTAATATAGCAATGGTGGCCATCCGTATATCAGCCATTGTCCATCTCTGCTTCACGTCTGGAAATTGAAGTATTAAGCTCTGGGCTTATAACGTATAGTACATCCAAAAAAATTTGGATGCATGCCAGGTTTGATCACCAAGCCTTTTAAAAGATATCGAATACACTGAATAAGTCCACAGGTGCTACACAAAATCCCTCCCCGATTTGAGTAAGAAGCCATACAGCGAGTGAAAATCGTAAAGTAGGACACACTTGACTACGGAAACTCAAGGCAAATTTAATTTTAACTTTCAGATCGTTCATCAGATTAAACACAAACAAGTTACGAATAATAATCCAAAATACATTTTCTTCGAAAGTCACATTCAAATTCAAGTTTTATGAATATCCAAGATGGTGGCCTCGAACCAAAACGAAGATAATACCGAAAACTAAATCGTTGAAGTGACGGGGAGGGGTGAGAGCTAAGTCGACTGTTCACAGAATTATTAGTCTATCTCGTTCCTTGTATATCTTGTTTATAAGCTATCTATTTTTTTTTCAAATCTCGTATAAATCAGTTATTTTCCATCCTACTTCGAATCTTGTGAATATCATTTATCTCAAATCTAGTTCATCTTATTTTTGTGATATAGTTCAAATCAGGTAATTTTGCATATCTCCTGCCTCGTTTTTTTCTCATTTATTTCGTTTACCATGTATCTCATTTATCGTGGATTTCGTGCAACTCCTGTACCTCTTATATCGTGAAGCTCACTTATCTCACATCGTGTTTTTCATTTATCACATATCTCGTGCATATCATTATTAATAAAAATAATAATAATAATTATAATAATAATAATGTCAGTTTGTTGCAAATGCAACCAGAATGGCAACGACCTGGTGGTCACTAACTGCCATTCGATGTTTAAACTAAAAATTATAAATTAAAAAAATTTAAGAGTTTAAAAGTTTAAAACGAAGATGATGGCTCGGCTGCAGAGGTAGGGTAGATGGTATTGGGTTGGGGTCACGAATGCCTTACCACCAAGGTTAGACCTACCAGGGACACAATGTCCCCCAATGTCATCGCCAAATGTGAGGGACAAGTGCCGGGAAAAGCCGGGTATCATTGTCAATGTTTCTTGAAATATAAAATACATCGTAGTTTAAAGCTCGGTCAAAAGCAATTGTAAACCTTAGTAAAGATAATAAAAAATAAAATAATAATAATATTAATAATAATAGTTTATTGTCACACTCTGCACGAAATACGATAGTATTTGTATGTGCACAATTTACAAGTTATAGTTCATTAATAAATGCAAAAAACAGCAGTGTTAAAACATGTCAGTTTCATAATATAACATTTTAAAAATAACAATAAAAACATTATATACATTATAACATTAAAAACTATATACATTATAATATTAAAAAACACATTAAAAAATCGTGCAAATATACAATTATTGTTTGAGTATATAATCTCTTATCCTGTATTTTATGTTTTTAGTGTCAGGTTTCTCAGTTCATTTGGCAGCTTGTTAAAAATGTATGGTATTAAAAAATTCAATCCTCTTTTGCCATATGAATTTCTATAATTTGGCAATTTTAACCAATTGTGATTTTTTCGTGTTTCCCTTTTTATTGTGTTTTTCCATTCCGTCTTATAATAGTTTTGTGTAATTATTGTATAATCGAGTATATTTTTAACAGTCATGAGTATTATAATAATAATAACAGGCAAAGGGAATAAGTAAATATAATAAAAATTTACCACATCAACAATTGACTGGCACTAGGAGGGCGGTAATAATATCCCTTTTTGGCTTAAAACAGAAAAACAAAAGTATTCAAGAAAAAGTTAAAATACTGTATTAGTCGCTTAAGGAACAAATTTAGAGGTTCCTTATGGAGCAATCTGCAAAAACCCGATACGGTGTTTGCACATACGGTTTCTGAGCTCAGGGCATTCCAAACTTTGGCGACGCCTAGTGAAAAAAAATTCTACAATCCGTAATGGCACCCTGAATAACGAGTTTCCATTGGTGCCCCCTAGTGAAATGGGTTCTTGGCGCAAGTCAAAGAATGGAAGATCAACAGGATTAATACCATGCAATAGTTTATAAGTTAAAATCAAATCGGACCTGATCCTACATAGTTCCAGTAAGTCTAAGCCTTACCTGGAAAGTCTATCCTGATAGTGTAAATCACGCAGCCCAGGAAGTTTTTTTGGTGAATTTACGTTGTACAGATTCAATTAGGTCAATATCCTTTGCCAGATAAAGCGACCACACAGGTGATGCATACTCCAGAATAGGGCGTACAAGTACCTAAAATGCCTAAATTTTGTTTGATAGAATCCCCGAAATCAAGCATTTATTAAAAATGGCCAAGCGCTTGAATGCCAGTGCACAGATCTTCTGGTAATGTAGAGACGATTTCAAATCATTAGTAAACCAAATGCCCAAATATCTGGCTTCTTCAACAGAAGGGAGATTTTATACTATTAATGGAGTAGTTATAACAAGAAACAGAGAAATAGAGATTGACGGTGCACGAAGCACCCCCCCCCCAAAAAAAAAAAAACCTAACTAGAGCATCATAGCGTGATTTGAAAGCGTTGAGTGAAGGAGCGCAAACAACAGATCGAGGAAGGGAGTTCCAGGGTTAAACAACCCTTTCCGTCAAAAAGTGAAAGTGTAGTTTAGTCCGAGAGACAGTTCCAAAAATACGGAGAGGGTGGCCACGAGTGAAGTTGAATTTTGGAATGAGGGAAAGAACAAGGTCCACATCAAGGAGATTGTCAATAAGTTGGTAGGTAAGTATCATATTGCCACGATGAAACGATCATGTATGGAGGATAGCTCAAGTTTACGTAGGCGGAAGGAATAAGGTAAGGAACGAATAGTATGACATCATTTGGTAAGGCGACGTTGGCAATTTTCAAGACTATTGAGTGAGTAAAGATTGTAAAGAGGAGAAAGGTTTTACATAAAATAGCAAACAGGGAGGGTGTAAGGTTGGAGAAACCCTTCAGTACAAAATTTGCTTTACGAAAGACTTTGGAGACATTTTCTGTGTGAAGATTGAAATTTAGAGCGTTATCAATAAGGATCACAAGGTCAGGATGATTAGTAACAGGAGTGTCAGGCTTGCCAGAAAGTTAGTAAGGAAAGTGCGGATTATTATTCCCAAGGTAAAGGACGTGACATTTATCAGTATGAAAAAGAAAGGAATTGGTAGCAGCCCAGTGCGCAACACGTTGGATGTCTTATTGAAGTAATTTGCAGGAAAAAGAATCAGAGATGATTTTTAAGTCATCAGCATAGCAGGCATTAGGAGAACGAATAACAGAAGGTAAGCCAGAGATAAAAATATTGAACAGCAGGTGACCAAGAACGGAGCCTTGACGATCACCAGTGGTAACGTGAAACCAAGTAGCGAAGGGACCACGAAGGACGACCCTTTGTCGCCAAAGGAGTAGGTAGGAGTTAAGCCAGAAAATAATGCCAGGAGAAAAACCGAAAGTAGTAAGTTTGGACAAAAGCTTAGCATGTGAGACAGTGTCGAAAGCTTTACTGAAATCAAAGAAAACAAGGTCACATGGTAGACCAATGTCAATAAGTTTGGTAATGGGATCACACGCGGAGAGAAGATTGGTGAGGCAAGAACATTTACGAAGGAAACCATATTGGGTGGCCAGAAGAATACTGAGTTGAGAACATTCGTCAAAAAGATCAGCGTAGATTAACCGTTAAAGGATTTTTGAAATGGACGAGAGGAGACTTATAAGTCTGTAGTAATCAACAATAAAACTTTTTTAATTTTCCGTGTGGAACGAGAGACATTTATTTACCGCAAGTGGTAATTGCCAGATATCAGACTATATTTTAACATACAAAATTTACTTTGCCAACGCTTTAGATGGACCGAGGAACAGGTTTTCCTCACCAGTCTTATTATCGTTCGCGAACTTGTAGCCAAAAGTATTTCCATTTGTAAGACTTAAATCATTTACGTAAAGAACAAATAAAAGTGGACTGAGCACTGATCCCCGCGGGACGCCAAATATGGTCCTAACCACCGATGAGCAAACATTTTCGACTACCACCTGTTGAGTGCTATTTTGGAGAGAGGTTTTGAGCCAAGTCCAAAGTTTACCGTTGATACCATAGCTACTTATTTTGCACAGAAGTTTGCGATGGATAACCATTTCAAAACTTTCCTAAAGTCAAAATATATAGTATCGCAGGGTGCTCCTACGTCAGATGCAGAAGTCCAACACTCGAGTACCATTGTACCATTGGTGGGATGCATATCTGCCAGGGAAGAAACCAAACTGGTCTCCGCCAATAATTGAAGCTTGCTCAAGAAAATTTAGAATGGTATCTCCTAAAATTGACTCCATCACTCTACAAATCACAACAGTAAGGGAAATAGGTCGGTAGTTTGAAGGGTCGGATGGGGAACCCTTCTTAAAAACAGGAACCACCAACGCAGTGCTCCAAATTGAAGGAAGTATCCCTTGTTAAAAAGAGCAAGTAAAAACTTTAGAAAGAGGGTAACTAATTTCACAACAAATCGGTTCAATAAAAAGGCCGAAAGGCCATCCAGACCACATTAGAAACTTGTTTTCAAAGCATTGATAGCTGTAGTTTTGCCACTCTCCCAGCCGAAGACATGGCGCCAGAAGGAGTGAGGGACAATTTTGCTAGGTAACTCCAATCGGAAATTCCTAGGATCTTTTACACGCCACAATCGACATGAGCACGAGGCATCACAGGGCCCTTCTCTTCCCGAAAATGCCAGGGGTGTCTGAGGTCAGGATCGAACCATGGACCTCTTGCACATGAAATGGTCGTGCTAACCATTAGACTACATTGTCCCATCATACCTTAAATTGATAGCACGAGAAACAATACTGTCTGAGAAGAGAACTTCGCAGCATTCCATCCAATGGGTATCGTATGGAGGAGAGATGGTGCATTGTTTTCCATCATGTATGACAGAATTTCGCTTAGTGAGTTGGCTTTATTATCAGTTTGATAGGTGATACCTAGTTTGAAAGGTGGGAGTGACCCTGAAGTTTTTATTTTACGCCTATCTTGAAAAGAGCATGTCCTCCGAGTGAAGTATTTGTTCCTCTGTAGAACAATGCCATGCTTCTACAGTGCTGGAGTACAGCTTGCGAGTTGTGTTGTATATTGCAAGATTATCACTATCTGGATTTGCTTTGTAAGCTTTCCAAAGCTTTAATTTACGATTTTTTTAATTTAACAACATGTTTGGGTTGCATATTTCTAGAGTATTGGTGCGTTGGTTTCTCCCCGCATGAGGCTATGTGGTTTTTGAGAATCGTATGGAAACAATACAATATCTTGATCGACATTTTTGTGCTGAAGGAAAACTAGGTTCTCCCAGTTAATATTCGACAGCGAGTTTCTGAACCTAGAATAATTTATTTTTCCTGGCCGGTGAGGTTCAATGCCAGAAACCTGTTGATCTTGGGCACGAAAAGCCCCATTTACTTAAAATGAAACGGTACAGTGGTCACTTACCACTGTTACTAAAGTGGTCTCCTATTGTAACATTAAAAACGACAAGGTTTTCACGTGGGAAGATCAGGTCCAAAATGTTTTCTCCCCTAGTTTGCTCCTGCAGATGTTGTTTGAGGGCCAGCAAAGCAGCCTCATCCAGAACAGCTGTTGGTGATGACTATCTGCAGCAGAATTTCTCTCCCATTCAACTGTGGGCAGATTGAAGTCGCCTAATATGATGTTGGAATACCCTAGGCTCATCGCACCCGTGATAAAGTTGCATGTTGCAAGGATAAGGTCCTCTTCCCGGCTGTCCGGCAGGTAGCATAAAATAAAAAGTTACCCTAAGACTTAATACACGAATTGCCAAATCCTCAGATACAGTTGAAACCTCTTCGACAACAACTGGGTATTCAGGACGATGATGAACTAGCAAACCTCCTCCTCTGCTCCACGATATCTTTTTAATGACCTCATACGCTTTTAAATCTGGTATCATGCTATCAGGCACTCCCTGATGGTGCCAAGACTCCACCACAGAGATCAAATCGTAACAACCTAGACCAAGCAAAGTCTTAAAACTACCAAAATTCTTAACAATAATGATCTGAAATCTCAAGTACTTTAATTTATCTCATATCTCGTGCATTTCAATTGCCTCAAATCTTGTATAGCCTAGTTATTTTAGTTCACAAATTAGTTGCTTATTTTATATCTCGTTCATCTTATTTATCTCAAACACTGCTATCGTATTTAAGTTTAATCTCGTTTGTCTTAGTTATGTTAAATCTATTTACCTGAAATATGAGTCCATCTCATTTTAATTCCGTTTCACCATAATAAGGTATGCAGAAATACATGCATAGCAGGAGTAAAATAATATTCCAATTTTTGATTAGTGATTCCTTATGAACACAATACAATGCATGTACGTAAAAAATAACTTAATTCGTCTATAAATCAGTTTGCTATAGAAAAAAGAACAATCAATGGAAGCAACAAAACCCTATGGGAAGAAAATATTAACAGCAAGATCAAAGGTTTTCCATTAAAAAAAGTATCCACACAAGCTAGGAAATGTAAGATCACAACAATTATCTTAGTAAAATAATGGCACGAAGTCTTGGAAGTCTTGCTTGTTTTTTGTAAACACTGAGTAGTGTCGTAATTCTAGTAAAATTGTTAGACTTCTTACAATTCCCAGTTTGTGTGGATTTTTTTGGAACGGAAAATTGACCGTCTTACATTTTAGTATTTTCTTCAAAGAAGGTTTTTTTTTTTTACTTCCAATAATAGGGGAATACATATTAAATAAAACCTATACTACATTCTTTACCTGGAAAGAATGTATTTTGCCAAATTCTTTGAACATATTATGTGCAATAAATGATGAAAAATATCTTTATAGTACTCATAAAATAGATTTATTTTCCCATAAATAATTTCAGAGAGTGATTAACTCACCCTATCCTATTCTTGGCACTTCTACAGAAAATGATTCCACGAGTGTGGTTTAGCTGTCAATCATATTAGACTAATGAATCTTTGATTGTTCAAATTATTTTCATTACAACGTCCTGTCCTCTCTATGACGCACTTGCATGAAACACTATGATTAATGTTGAAACGAGTCATTTTTATATTGAACTGTGACGTACAATGAAGAGGAACTCCCACTTCCGTTGACGATGGCATAAACAGACGAGAGACATATTTCCTAAGACGTACGCTAGCAGAATGAAGTAAGATGAAAGCGTTTTGAGGACTTTTTCGAACTGAAACTCTGGCAGAAAAGTAATGATCTCAGAATCTCCTGCTGTCGTGTCACAAAATAAACAGCTCATACCGTGGAAACAGGAATTCATTTCTTGTATAAAATGGAAGCTGGAATTAAAAGACTACCAAGTTGAAAACAACACTCTGCTGTACCTGCCAACAAACTCAAATCACAGCTACGGATGTTTTAAAGTTACACAAGACAAAACGGCGTACGTGTGTGTGCCCACAGAACTTCAGCCTGAATTTGCTTTCTTGGATAAAGTTTATGCAGCCATTGCTGGAACAACCGTAGTATGCTTGTTGTTGTCAATTGTAGTTCATTTACGATTACCACGTCAGAACCGCGTACCGAATGGCATAATTTTTTTATTCTATAAGGCGTCACTCGCTGTTTACTACACATCTTACATAGTACGATACGCCGTACTAGAAAGCAACGGATTGTTAGCGGGCATTGTTATCACCCTAAGCGGTTATGTTCTCCGTGTTGCATATTGTTTTCTCAATGTACTCACATACGAAATGTGGCGAACTTTCCATCCAAAACGGTCATTACTGAAAAAGGAACAAACTAAAGTTACCTTTTCCCGTAGACGTTTGGCACTCCAATCACTTTATGCTGTTGGTTTTCCGATAGTCATTTTTCTTACGGATCTTCTTTTACTGTACTTACCAGTACAAGTCAACAGTACATTTGAGACCTCAGGTCCAACTTATCGAACAACGGTTCAGGCAGTTTTTATGTTATCTACACTTACTGGCAGTGTTTTACTTAACGGAATCTTTTGCATTCTCATTATTTGCAACATACAGAAGGCAAAAAAGGACATCGATAAAGTTGTACAATGCAATAATCATCCTGGAATGTAAGTACAATTTCTATTGATACTGATCGTGAAAATATTACGAGCTGTAGTGATTAGTATGGGAAAAGTTGGGAACTGGATTGAGGCTACATGCAGAAACGATAATATACTTTTGAGGTTTTTACATCGAAAAAAAAGTATGTTATAAATCGGAGGAACGTCGTCATTAGAAATAAAAATAAATAAAAATGAAACTACCATACCTTCTCCAGATCCAGAATTGCAGCAACATTATAGAATTCCACATTTCGTGGTTGTCGGTAGCCAACAAATTACAATACTTCAGTATTGTCAAACGTTCATTTACTGTTTACAAGTTCTTACACATGTAGTATTACAAACCAAAAGGAATTATAAATTACTTTAAAGTTTTGTTTACTTATGCTTTGGGATCCATTTGCATTACAAATGGAAGAGGAAGAGGAAGGACACGTCATTTCATTCCTAATTCTCTTCCAACACTTTTAATGCCACTAGGCTCCTAGAGAACAAGTAAATACTCATTTAAAGGCATTAATTTCTGGTGGTTTTTATCTGTAATAACTCAGGTAAATGTTAAATGCACGTTTGGTAGTGCTCAAATATTGTATTTCGTAAACTGATGACGACCACCAACTGTGGAAATCCAAAAAAGTTTTAGTCTCTGATGCCTTCAATAGAGATTAAAATAAATAAATAAACAAAAATTGGAGAATGTTAAGGTCGTTTTATTTTTTAATTTATTTTAATATGTGATGAAATTTGATTGAGGGCTCTATTTTTTTACAATTTTTAGAGCAGTTCATCATCTCACCAGTGAGCCTACAGGATGAAAAGGGCAAAAGCCATTTTTGCATTTTCGGGCCAGTACCTCGTTCATCAGATTTAATTTAAATTTAATTTAATAACAGCTTCATGTTGCCAGTTTTCCCGAGGGGAATAGGGGGGGGGGGGAGGTGAGGCCTAATGGCGCGTCGACAGCTTGGTCATTAGCGCCAACCTCAGTCACAGTGCAGTGGTCCGGGTTGCCACTTCACCACACATTACAGAGATATTATTCAAACCCCTAATCTAAATCTTGTCATACATCTGTACCTCCTGCAAAAATTGAAAAACACCGGACAGGAGGACAGACTTATCGCCCAATTGACGCACAATGTCACGCGGAAGATGGAAACGACGACGAAAACCATCAAGGTGGCAACAATCAACAAGGAAGGGACGAGGGGAATGGAGAAAACTTTACAAAAAGAAGGTGCTTTCAACAATGAATAATTTTTTTTTTAAAGAACAAGCAAAAAACATTAAACAAGAAAAACTAAATTCTTAAAAAGTGAACAACAAGCAGTAGTGGTCAGAATATAAAGCCTTAGAAAAAAAAACAGTGAAGTCTGCAAAGTAAGACAATCTAGTAATACAAAATAGCAGTGCAGCCTGAAAGGACTTCAATCAGAGTGAAAGCTGATTTCATCAGAGATGTATACAGATAATCTATTTTTGAAAACATTTCTAGAGAGGGTACAAGTCACATAGCCAGGAAGCGAGTTCTACAAGTTAACAGATCTTCTAGTAAAGGAGTTTTTAGAGGTATTTAGCCGTAAATAAGGGACCTGTAGCACTGACTTGTACACTGACCCTCGAGTAGCAAAAGGGGAACACAACAGTTCAATAAGGTGTTAGGTAGATTAATATCAAGAAGGTGAAGCCAGAGCCATAGGGGGAAAGCTCATAGATAAATAAATAGCCACAAGGTCAGGCCTAGAGGGTATTGCCAGGGAGGGGGAGGGTGGGTGCAGATAGGGCAAATGCCCTTCAAGACAAGGCTGTACAAGATGAAAAAGAACGCTGACAATATTTTCGTATTATTTATGTTGCATTTTTTTTAATTAAAAAAATTGTATGTTCTTTTCCTTAACAAAATATTCAAAGGTTACTACGTAAGAACGTACTGGAATAATTAATAGAGCGAGACGCATATGCAGTTAATAACAAGGAACTAATATTTTGAAATCATGTCATACAAACATAAAAACACAGTTCGGAGATAACTTCATTAGAGTAATCGGTAAAATAAGTAAAAAATTTAAAAAAAATAACCTCACATTTCTGCAACCTCCAGACCAACAAGGAAGAATCCACCCACTTGCAGTGCAGTCATATGTAATTAAATTATGAACTGGACTATTGGTACATTATCCTATTGAGCCATCTAGATGCGACACAGATGAAGAGGAAGCGAGAACAATCGGGTTACTTACAGGCGAAGTCAGGCTTGAGTGACGGCAAAAATGAGAGGGCGGGGATAAGAAGGAAATGACGTAGGTCGGCCTTGAACACACCAATGCCAGCAGGAAAGGTGCACCAAGAGCAGATAGCCCAGGCGTATTAGGACAAATATAACGCCAAACTAAAAAAAAAATCGTGTAAAGCTGGAAATTAGTATTGAGGTACTATTCGGCTCCCTGAAAAACATAGTAAAAGTCCCCATGATTCCCATGACCGGAACATGATTTTTTTTCAAGATGGCTGCCATAATTAGACCAAGCAAGTTAGGGTTTGAATCTAAAAAAAATCGTGTAAAGCTGGAAGGTGGTACAGGGGCAATATTCGAACCTCTGAAAAACATAGTAAAAGGCCTCATAATTCCCCATGCCCAGAACATGGGTTTTTTTTTCAAGATGACTGCAATGTGAAAAGCTTATTCCAGCAATATTACAGCTTGCAGGCACCTAAAAACATGAAATTTTGTATGAATGTACGTGAAGGATAACTGGGAAAAAATAGCCGTACGTCAGATGTAGGTTTTTACATGGCGGCCATCTTGCAAATCCAAGATGACCGCCACAAAATTTACGAATAAAGTGGTTTGTATAAATAATGTGTAGTTCGTGCTACAGACAGCATGTGAAATAAGTTTGGTGCTTTTCTCCGGCACCCTGCTCGCTTTGGAATGAAACGTCAATGGTTTAGTGATTTATGATCTTGATGCCAAAAAAAAACAATTATCCGGCCATGGGAATTATGGGGACATTTTACTATCTTTTTCAGGGATTCGAGGAGTGCCGCTGTACCAATTTCTAGCTTTACACGATATTTTTTAGGTTAAACCCTAACTTGCCTGGGTTAAGAAGGGACTGTTACGACTCCTTACGACTTTATGCTTTGCTGTTGGAGAATATATATCTGGTGGATAGGTACACAAGCGGAAAGAACAAACGCTTTCGGTACAGGAGGTCCGGTTTCGATCTTGACCTAGGCTGCCACGGCCATTTTCCAGAGTAGGGCCCTGTGGTGTCTCGTGTTCATGTCGATTGTGGTCCATCAAAGATCCTGTATTTTCCGCTTGGATGTATCCAACTAACTTATCCCTCTGGTCGTCTGCCTATGACCATCCTCATCTGGAGGTGTGGTGGGCTAAACGGCCGATCTAGACACACGCTAGTGTGTCGCCGCCAAGTAGACGTTTTATTGTTGTTGGAGCTTAATTGTTAAAGCGTAATTGTTAGAGTGTAATTGTTGTCAGATGGCGGCTCACTAGCAGACTGTGTCTTTTAACTGAAACCAACTTATATGTGATTTCAGCATACTGGTATAAATTACCCAATACTCATGCGGTAGAAATCTTTTCAAATCGTTTGAATCAGGTGTCTTGGGTCCAGTAACAAAGAAAACCTCAACACGAAAATGTGGGAACGTGTTCTTTATGGAGAAAATGTTCCCTCAATCACGTTGAGTGCTACTAGTAACTAGTAACTAGCTGATCACCAGGCTCCCATGTTAATTCCCATAGGGTATAAAGACACCTCTACAGCTTATTAGGGAAAGTTGCCAGATCTAAATTGCTGCAGACAGGTAAAACGTCATATGGGGAAGTGGCTTTTTGCTAAAATGGAGGTTCCAGCTAGAAGCACGTGGTCCTGAAGTAACTCGTAAGTGCAAAATTATTGTTGTAACCATTGTTTGTATTGTCACCCAACAGTAGATTATAACATGCTTAAGTGTTACACGCTTATCGTTTCAGTACTTATTTGTCAGAAGGCACTGTGTTTGCAAACAGGTGGTTCATTAAAAGACAGAATATCTTTATTTTTTATTCCAAAGGTTTGGTTTTTTTTTTCACGGTATCCAAACTGAATTATCTGCCTCACCACGATAAAAGGGACAATTTAATGGAAAGAAGATTAGGAAACAAAATGCACATCGTCAGCACTGGTGGGAACGTGTTCTTTATGGAGAAAAAGTGTCCTTAATAACGTGACGCGGACATTTTATTTTATGTAGACTTACTGTTCTTGCAGTCTTGTGTAAGTGGCGAGTAATTTTAAACAGCTGGTGAGTTGATTAGTTTTAGTAATCTTCGTCTGCTCCCAGAATATTAGAACTGTATGAACATTTACCATTCCGTCAGTTTGTAGTAAGTGGTCATGATTGAATGATTAACGTTAACCTCGAGAGGGCCAAATGAAGGAGGATGCGCTGATTAAGTGAGTGAAGTGAACGAAAATCCGCGTTTGTTAGCCAGTGTGCTCAAAAAGCGTGTTAAATAGACTTAATCATGTGAAACATGAGCATTCAATAAGCTACACCATGTCCATTTGGCTGGTGTAACAGCTAATTGGGCAATGGCAAACGTAAAAATTATGAATTAAAAATTTTATAGACACTCCAGACAAAAAAGGTACAGGTGACTATTAGACAGTGGAATTCTTTGTATTCACAGGCCTATGAAAGTTGTGATATCCACCCAAAACCTAAACTGGTATAAGAGCAGCCGCTAAGTTTCCAAAAAGGGTCGGCCTTTCAAAATAGTAATATCATTCAACCAGGGAAAGGCCGCCAAGGTTAATCTTATTAGCCAAGTTCATCGCACCTACTAATAATTCGAAAGTTAAATGAAAACTTGAAGATTGCTACCGCTAGTAGCAATCTTCTAGTTTTCAGTTAACTATCGAATTATTAGTAGGTGCGATGAACTTGGCTAATAAGATTAAACTTGGCCTGGTTGAATTATATCACTACTTTGAAAGGCGGCGGCTGCTCTTATACCAGTTTTGGTTTTGGGTGGATATAGGTAACGGCTGGCAGCCAGCACCCTGATACAACAGGTGAAGCCAATAGCATTATCATCTTTAAAAGAATGGAGAGGCAGCTGATAGTCTTGACGGACATAATGTCCCACAAACAACCGAACAACAACATATCTCATTGATGCATTTAACACGTAAAAATTGGCATGAAGCCTTACATCAGAATGATAAATAAAATTTCATCTTCAAGATATGAACTATTAGACATTAAAGAAATGAATGGTGAAAATAAGTTGATCGTTGCACACAACATTTTCAGACAATAGTAAACTGTTATGCTATTAGCTAATAATAATGGTCAATCTTCTAAGACGTTCTTTCCACCTCACTACATGGGGTAAATCTGGAGGAAATCTTAAAGTACATAATGAGATTCATACTTCAGTTTCTGAAGTTCAGCTATTTCTGAAGAACAGTTAACTGTCGACTTCCACCAGAACTTTATGTTTATACACTCAGACCCATTTTCTTGTAAACTGATCTGTGAAAAATGTCGAAAAATGTCGATTAAATTTCGACACGAAGACGTTCGCAATTGTGTTCTGTTACCTTTGAAATTTCATGACAAGGGAGTTTTGGTGCGTGTAATCAAGGATTTCGAAAATGAAAAGGATGACTTATCTTTGTGCATACGACGTAACCGATGATGGTATTTTTAATAAAGCGGATTTTTTTTAATTAAATGTTTTATTGATGGTTTGATATTTACATTTCTTTTGTTTTTGCAGGTTTCTTGTATACGTCAAGGGGGCAGTAGTCTCAGATGTTTTCTTTTTGTTTCATATCAGTGAGTTCATCGCAACGCGCTTTTTTCGTCACAGTGCGTACTGGGCAATCATAGACTGGTTGGCAGATGCACAAGGAATATGGCTCTTTCTCATATACTACTGCAATAGACATGTCTGGACTTCGATAACAAGAAGGGTCTCTGTGGCACTGCAACCAGAAGCGACTTCAAAAATCCAATTAGTGCCATAAAGATTGAAATTTACAGTAGGTTGGGTCAAAAAACTGCTCTTTTAAAATTTCAAATCGTAATAGTGTGGAAAAGTTGGTCTTCAACCACGTAATCACTATCCCAAAAGGAAAAATCTAAAAAAAAATTGTCAGGTATCCACCTGGGCCTAAAGTTTAACATTATAAGTCCAATGGAAAAATCGCAAATTCTACAAAAATGATTTTTGAATGTTAAAAAAAGGACTTTTTACATTATCTCTTTTTGTATTATCAGAGACCACTAAATGAAGCCAAAATCAGAAACAATTTTGTTTTCATTCATAAGATAATGCGTAGTATTGGCCACGATATTAGGAGACAAAAGCGTTTTTTGCCGATTTTACGCTGTAAATTAAAACAAAGTTTAGGGACAAAATAAAAAAAAAATTATTTCTAGTTTCTTTTAATGGTCTCTGACGGTGGGGCTTTCCAGTTGAGGTCTACAGTTAATCTTGGGCGTAAGTTTGGTATCATAAATATCCGGCAACTTCCAATGCGAACTAAGTTGGCTAAGGAATGTATAGCCCCTAAGATGCAGCCTAACTTAATACGGAGCAGTTAGTCCCAAGCTGGAAAAAATCGGTCATTTCCAATCAGGTTTAGCGATAATCCTCGGGTTAATGAACATGTTAGGCCTGGGACATGTTAGGCCTAGGCCTGGGATAAAATTTAGACCCAGGCACACCATGGTCTAAGTTGGGGCTTAAGCACCTCTTTCGAACACGATGCTTCACTGCACGACGTGAGTGTTGGTATAAGTGTGATTTCAGGGGTACATTTTACCACCAGATCAACTCAAGTGTCACTCTGGTTAAAGGTTGTCGTCAGGTCAGTAGGAGATGATAATTTAACCTTTCTCCAATAGGGACACAAAATTTTCAGTTCGTAAATGTGAATTGGTTTAGGTTTTCGAAGTGACCTGCACGTACATTGACATGTTTTATTAGCATAACTAATTTGTACCGGAGCCATAGCAACCACGGGGATGGGGGAGGGAACCTCCGCCCTTCCCCCAACCGTCCAAGAAGACGTACAATACAGTTGACAAATTCGAGTTGTCGAGTTGCCAAGGTCGGATTAAATTTCACTGCCAAGTCCCATTTCCATTAATACTGGTTAATCATTATCATCCTTCGGTCAGTTTGAAAGTAACGTTTCGGATGCTTTTTTTCTTATTAACTATCGTAACACTTCTGTTTAGCGTGCGAGTAACTGAAACGCTGCCCTTGACCGTTTCTAATCGCTTCCCTGCAGCTCTCCTCCATCCAGCGACTTTTAAGAAGTATAGTTTGTTTGACAAATGGCATTTTTAACCTAAACCTTGAAGTAAGGGCCGCCCAATGTTTTATGGTGTTTTGTGTTTATTCAAGACATACTTCATGAAATTCTGCATGGCGCCACTTTATCACCCTTGGGCAAATTTAAATATCAATGCGGCGGCCAAGATGGCTGAAAAATCGTATATCGGCCAGATCTTTGCCTATAGAACAGACAGGATAATCATTTTGGCGTCTAATACTTCATGTCGATTTTCTAAGGTTTCATGTCGATTTTTTATTATATTTAAAAGCTTTTCTCCAATATTACCT
Organism: Lithobius niger; assembly: GCA_023313725.1. Taxonomy (NCBI): domain Eukaryota; kingdom Metazoa; phylum Arthropoda; class Chilopoda; order Lithobiomorpha; family Lithobiidae; genus Lithobius; species Lithobius niger. The sequence continues at coordinate 49,998 of JAHWFP010222741.1, read as the reverse complement.
CAAATTGTTTTGGGCAAAACTGAGTGAAAGGTTTCGCCTTTTTCCATCTTTCTTCATTTTTGAAAAACTGGAGCATGTTGTTGCTTTAAAATGTGCAAATTTTTTTCACTAATACCCTTTAGATCTTTTGGGATAAACCTGAGCAAGAGATTTCACTGTTTTTCAGCTCTTGACAGTCTTGACATGCTCTTGACATTTGAAAAAAAATTCTCCTCTGCTGCCATGCTTGCACACAGCAATTCACTGGCATTCATTATATAGCCTAGACGTCCAAAATGTATCCTTAACCCAACCCCCAAACGTCAATGGCTAGCTACGGGCCTGTTTATGTAATTTTAACCTGAAATCGCATAAATTTGGAAAGAAAATGTTTTTAAAAATTGATTCAGTCACAATTAAGTTTTTACGAAACCTGCTATCCTGAAAACCGAATAATAAAAAACATCGATATTTGCTTGAAAACAATTCGATACACGAATCTCGACGTTTCTTGGAGAAGCCAAACGCGTCGATACTGTTTACAGGTGATATGACGTCACAGGAAGGGTATTAACCAATCAGAGTACTTTACTAGCTAGACCTCAACATGGAAATCGCCAAGATTACTCAGTACTACTTTAGGCCAAAGGTCGGGGTCTAGCTAGTACTGTACTAGTAAGACCCAACTTAGACTAGCATTGAAATTACCAGCAACGTTAGTCCGAGGCTTATTTCTGAGGTCGAGGTCTAGCTAGGCCAGGGCTTACATTACGCCCGGTCGTATTTAAGACCTCAACTGGAAATCCCCACCGTGAGAGTATCAAATGAGATAATCTAAAAAGGTATATTTTAAACTAGTCAAAAATCAGTTTTGCAGAATTAGCGCAATGAACTTACAATGTTAAACTTTAGGCCCAGGTGGGTACCTCTAAACATTTTTTTTGTGATTTATTTCCTTTTGGAATAGCGATTGGGAGGTCGAAGACCAACTTTTCCGCACTACTACTATTTGAAATTTAAAAAAAAGCATTTTTTTATCCACCCATTTAGTGATTTTTACAGAACATACATCATTGAACATGTATTATGTGCGTGCAAGCGTGTTTGAACCTCTAGGCCTCCGGATATGAGAAATGTAAAATGAATAGAGTAGCGCAAAATGAAAAATAATTCAATTCATTTATAGTTTGCCTATTTTCATCGATGCAACTTGATTTCTTTAACCTCAAATATGCTAAAATAGTTCCTAAAACTAGTTCATGATGACAAAGTTCGATCAGGCAAAGTAATCAGAAAACAACTTGGTAGGTAAAAAACTGTAAAAGGGCATATCATAACACCGTTATCAGGAATACGACGTATAGATCTCAAAACTGGTTGGTTTCAACTGATTAGATCGCTATGAAGGTTTTAAAAGGTTGTCATACGTAAGTGTTTCTGAAGCAAGGTGCGTGAATTGAGCGAGCACAGCAAGCGATTTCCACGTAGAGGAAACCTTTTCCTCTCAATTCCCGCTTTGCATGACTAATTTTTCATTTGGCATTACTCTGACCTTAGGGTGTATTGCTTCCGGAAGAGTAGATGTAAACAAACAGACAAATCACACGTTTTAAATTACATAAATCAAGCGTAGACGTGCTGACGAACACTATGAACGAATTGCGAGCAACAGTTGTAATTCTCTTGGGTCCATTCTCTTGCGTCGATTTTGTGATGCTCTAGGACTTGAAGCATCAAGATGAAGCATGAAATGAAGACGGTGGAGAGAGTTAAGCGAACGATATGGCTAATTAATTGTTAAATCATCATCATACATAAATTATTGAAGTCCTCTCTCCAGCAAAACTAAAACTATTAACGTCTCCGTTCCTATTCAATTTATTTCGATCAAACTTGACCAGATTGTATACAGGTATATTTATACCAAAAATTACGCAATTCTGTGCAGGAGTAAAAGTAGGGAGCCACACGTAAATTTAAAAACTGTTCACTTGTTTTTGTTGTTGTTCTTGGTCTTGTGTGACACGGTTTCAGAAAAAAACTACTGCACCTACCTATAATCTGTAACATGATCTAAGCCAGAAATTTCCTTGGACTTCAACCTTACAGGGACCACTTATCCAATTGTCGAGCGATTCCGGGGTTACGGGACCCTGAACGATCAGTTTGTTCTACATTGTTTTAACCTTTGTAATAACGGAACTATGCCACTCAGCAAACCCCTGATCCATTCTTCGTACACGTGTTGTATCTTTGCTAAAAATTTGATTGTTGATGGGCAAAATGATAAAATTCGTGTTTCAGCTAAACGCCTATATTCAAATACAATAAATTGTAAGCGAAAAACCCGCCAAGTTTCAGCCATTTAACGTCTGTGTTATCAAAAACGAACCAAGTATCCACTCATCAGACATGCAACGCAACTTTAAAACTTAGCGCATTGCAAGCCTTTTTTTTTTACTTGAATAGTTCGGCCATATCTTATTTTTTTGTGTAAATCTATATACTGTGGATTTTATCGAAATAATGTTAAAGTTTTTTGTTAGAATATCTTTTGTTTGAATCATTTTACAATAAAGTTTTCCAACTCAGATAGTGGTGTTTTCTTGAACTACTGCCGACTAGCGTGCTCTACTGTAAACTATAGCTTTTAGTGTGGTGTATAACGCAGGATTATTTGTGAACCCTTCCTGACGTTACGAAAATCGGAACCTCCGCGATATGCTACTGAGTTTTACAGTTCGTAAATACTTTTTTTTTTAAACCGAGAGCAGATTGACCGTCGGAGTGACCGATTGATCGTTTCAACTTTGGTGTTGTTATTTCGCTTCGTGTGCGCGAAACAATGATGAAACAGCAACAAGAACAACAACAATGAACTAGGGGGGGGGGGGGGAGATGAGGCTTAATGGTGGCAACAATGAACTAGCGCTTATTTTGATACAGGGTGTGCATCTTGGGTCTTACATACGAAAAGCTTGCAATGTGCCAAAGTTATAAGGTTACGTTTAAGGTTACGTCTGATGAGTGGAAACTTAGCTCGTTTTTGATATCGTAGACTTTCAATGGCTGAAACTTGGCAGGTTTTTTGCTTACAATTTATTGTTTTTGGTTTAGATATCAGGACTTTTGGTAGCTGCGCCTTACGTGTTTTTTTTTGTTATTTATGATGTTCTAGATTCTTTACATTTTTGGTTGTAACCTTGCTGAAGCTTTACTTCTGACTTTCTAACATTTTCAACGTTGAACTTTTGTGTAGATATCAGTTATTTTGGTAACTGATTTGATTTTATGATTTTGTACAGTTTAGATTTTGTAAGTGAAATACTTTCTTTAAAATCAAACTAGGAATAACTCATTACTCGCAGAAAGGAGCCAAGTATTAATTCTACAGAAATTGCACACTTCAGATAAAATGATAAAAACATGTAACTACAGCAGTAAGGTTTCACGTGGACTAAAGAGTACAACAACACTGCTGTATACGAAACCTTACAGGAAAGTTTATTTGTGTTCCTTTGTTGTTTTGTCTTCGGACCAGTTCAACCTTACATTAAGCATCAAATGAGTTGGTATTTATTTTCTAATGTTGTTTGTTGATGGGTCTGACGGATTTTGTTATTCTCCAATAACAATGCAACTTATATTTAGTATGGAGGAGGTCCGCAAGCCAGATATATGCCGTAGCAGCAGGTCATTTGATGGTTTCTTTACGTTTTTGGTTGCCAAGTTTTATTGAAGTTTTACACTTGGTTATTTTCGGCAATGTTTTTTGTTTAGTTATCAGTTGTTGTGGTAAGTAATTTTATGATTGTTGGTTTTATAATTTTTTTTATTTTCTAGTCGAATAATTTTCTTTAATGCAAACGGTAAATAACTAATTACTCGCAAAAAGGAGCCAAGTATTAATTCTACACATTTCAGATATATAATACTCATGTTGGTTGTTTGTTGACTGTTTGTTTATGGGTATGACAACTTTTCTTTAGCAATAACAATTTAACTTACTAGTTAGTATGGAGGAGTTACGCTACGCCGATATGTGGCATTACAGTGCGTCATTTCCGGTAAACCGACCAGTGCTTAACATGCACCTGCAAATACACGAGATACGCGACCGACACGATGCTTTTAAGAATACTGAACAATACGTTTAGGGTTACAAACAATACTTTAACAATCCGTAGTCTCCCAACGCGCCAGTTAGCTCACTAACCCAAGGACCCTCCATTCCCAAAACACCAAAGGTATGTAGAATTCATGTCGCTCAATGCTCACAGCAAACTTTCATTTCAAAAGGTCTTTTGAGTCATTCACAGTCGGCTTCTTAAAGTCTGTGGAAATTAACATGACTTCCGAGCCACTAGTAGCTGGCTAGCTAGTTATCTAGCCAACTCATTATCAACCATCTTTGGTAGCAATTTTTTCCTAGAAAGAGCCGTCTGACGAACCAAAACCGTTGCCTTACATTATAGGGAAGTTATGCCTGATTGTCCAACATATTTGCCGTTTTTGTCGCATGTAAGTATTTTATTCAGGTACTCGTTGTAGTCTATAAAACTTTTGCTTCAGATAAAAAACACATGCTTGGTCTTCCAACAATGAAACAACAACTTAGCGGCGACACACTAGCGCGTGTATGATAGTTTTAAATCAAACTAAGCTACTTTGTTAAGGTCAAGTCCGACAGGCCTTGAAATTGGCAGCTAGAAACAACAGAATGACTTATTTATTTCATAGATGCAGGCTTTCAGAGATGAGCTGAATTGTTTCAAAGTGGACAGCAACAACCACTGCATGCACGCGCAGCAACAATCATGCATGTGCGCGCACGTTCACACGTTTGTAAACGAAAAAAATTACTTACTGCCACAAGGCATAGACTGAATTGTGTTTGGTGATGCCATAAAAAAGGTAGACGGATTACAAACAAAAACGTCAAGTGTGTCTTAAAAAAAAGGTTAAATGATTGAAGTTTCACTTTACTTGTTAAAATGTACACGGATAAAAACTGATGATTTTTAATTGAAATACAATTGAGAAAATTGCATCTTTTAAGTGCTGTTGTGCTTTGCGACGAATCATATGTGTAAAAACGTAAACCACTATAGCACTTAAACTGATGCAATTTTCTCAACTGTACGTTTGCTTATTTCAATTAAAAATATTCAATTTTTATCCATTTACATTTTAACAAGTGAATTAGTGAAACTTAAATCATACAACTTTTTTTTACGGCACACTTGACGTTTTTGTTTGTAATCATATGTTTTTGATTCAAGACTGGAATCACTATCACTAGTACTGTCTGACCCAGTATCTTGTTCTGGTTGGTGTATGCATTGAGTTTCACGACCATAGTTTTAGAGTTTACTTTGCGCAACCCAGATTTACCTTTATTAGTGTTCACATGAGTATTGCTGCCTGACTCCTGTATAAAGATACCAATTTTAAAATTTTGCGTAAAATGCTCAACTGATAATTTTGACTGACACTTCAAATGACACTTAAAAAAGTGAACTGGTACTTAAACTTTTTTTAATCTTAAGTTCGCTTTTACTGCTAGGTTAGTGTCTGAACACAGCAAACTTACGTTACATATATAGAGTGCATGCAGACGTGAAAACTGATGGTGCTGCGAATTAGAGTTATGGTACCAAGTTTTTTTTACCCTAGTACGTAAGTAGTCTATTAGCACAATATGACGAATACCAAACGCATAAGATGAGTAAATCCAATACAATACAAGAATACGAGATAGTAAATTAAATTCGTTGAAATCCTTACCATCACTACGCCCCGTTATATCGTTTGCTTTGAAATGGTGCGTATTAATATCGTCAGCAACTTTTTTCAAAACGATTCATTGGTATCTCATTTGCAGGCACAGTTTATTAAGAGATTACACGGGGGATAATTTTTATTAAAATTTTCACCAACAAGGAACAATATCTGGAAAAGTTACATTTTTTCAAGTTTTATACGATGATTCACTTGTGAAAAATGAAATATATTGAAAATTTTCATCTAACAAGAACCAGTATTTGAAAACACATATGCTCTGTGCAGTATTATACGATTGTTCAGCGATAAAAAGTGCCATAAAACCCCATTTTATGTTAATGAACTTGTTATGCTTTAGAAAAATTTCGAAAGTTGTTATCCTTCAAAAACTAGTTTCTGAAAACAACCATACTTTTCATCAGTAAACCATGGACTCATAGACGTGGTTTATTGATGAAAAGTGTTATTAAAAACCAAGGTCGTACCAACATTACCACACTATTACCACAGTGTGTTGTCATGCCAGTCACACAGTATTATGCAATTGTTCATGTACTGTGTCACATAATGTAAAGTGGTGTTATAAAAACCCATTGTTAATGAACTTGTCAACCTATAGAAAAATGTTGAAACTTATCTTTCAAATACCAGTGTTTGAACACAGCTATAGTCCTGTCTATGGTATCCGTGGTTCACTGATAAAAAGTGTTTGAAAAACGAAGGTCACAACAGTATTACCACACCAGTCACAGTATTGTCACGCCAGTCACAGTATTATACGATGGTTCACTGATAAAAAGTTTTGCAAAAACCCTTATCATGTTCATGAAATTGTCAGCTTAGAAAGTGTTAAATGTTATCACCAAAAAAGACCAGTGTTTGAAAACAGTTATAACTCTGTCTACTCGCCTGTACAGCGATCGTTTGGTGATAATAGGGATACAAAAATCCATTTTACGTTCATGAGCTTGTCAACCTATTCTCTTGTTTTATCATGAACAGCAGCCGTATAAGGTCGTGCAGTCTAGTCATGACTAAACGACGAATTTTCGAACGATCCATACTCGAACGCAATTTCTTTTTTACTGCTTTAAAGATCGAACAATTGCAGCAGTAAATCAGGAAAAAAAAAAATCCTTGTAAGTTTGTTGGCCAATCGAAATACACCATCTAAACAATTGACGGCATGTAAGACATCACAGGCAATCGTATAATGAGAAGCAGCATGATGCATGCAATGGCCAGCAGCTTGATATAAACGAAGTACCTGCAGAAAAAAAGAAAAAAAAACAATGAGACACTCACTGCAACCTGTTGTCAGTCACTGCCGTACTGGGAAGAACCTAGTCTGCAAACAATGGTAGTTTATAATCGGCAAGCATATCTAGCAAGTGACAGAATACAGGCATAAAAAAAGCATCTTATTATGCATATTGTGAATCACGTCAATTGAATTGTGACTGAGAGTTGAAAGGTGGAAAACTCGTCTGGGAAAAACGAGGTACTGTGTGGTCTTGGTTGCGTGTGGTTTCGCCAAGTCTTGTAACGCCATTATTGACGCATTTTCGAAATGTTTATCTTTGAAATGAAATCTACAACAAGTGCTAGCATTATTTTAAAATTTCGTGCCTTATTTGCTACATACGCATTTTACTAAACATTGGTTTCGTGTAATAGTCCAAATTTCGTGTCAAGCTAGTTTACACTGTCGGAAATAATGTGGAACATGCCACATAACAAATGCGTATTTCTACCCTACTAGGAGAGGTTAGTGTGAAATTCCTTTTAAAACCTTTAAGAGGACACTTAAAGCTAGTTTAACTGCTGGTTTGAGTAAAAAGGAGGCGGTGCTAAATTATTTGGTGTATGCTCGTTCCTGCCCCCGTTACATGACGGGGGCCTACTCTCATTACATGACAGGGGCCCACCCTCGAATTTGTTAATTTGAAGATCTATCCATATGAATTTGTTGCCCAGCTCTCAAGATGTTGTGGGGCAGGACTGTCAGTTTCTTCCAAGTTTACAAAAGATTGTAGGTCTATCGACGGTGGTCAGTCATTCTATTATCGAAACTTTCGTTTGGGGCACAAATTCCGTTGGCTTCCTGGGGTGATTAAGACCAAAATAGGCAATCTTAGATATTCAGTAGTCACGCCTAATAGGACAGGGAATTAAGAAAGCACGCAGACCAGTTGCATAGTCACAGTAAATTGCCGTATAAGGCTGAAGAGGACTTCGGTGAATATGCTCGTTCTGAGCAGATCCTGGAGCCAAAGTCTTCAGCTCCTGACATTTTTCTTTCATATCCTGCTTTACATTCGGGATTGCCTGTTGATCCATCACAATTTGCGGCAACACCAGTTTTGACTCCTCACTGTGGCATAAGCCACAGTTGTTGGTGGGCCACCACTTCTATTTTCTTCTGTACATTGACGAAGGTGGGGCATCAAGGCTACCAACGACAACAAAAGGTCGATGAAGTCCATGCTGCTTCGGTGGTTCGTTCATCTGAACTTTCATGTTCACCACCAAAAGTTTGCAAAAGTGGAAGAAAAATTAAAGCACTGTTGAAACTGGATCTGTGACGGACTGGGAATTTTCAGGTATATCATTTCGCTCTTTTAAGATACGATTTTGCCTGTTTTTATTTTTATTTTGTGTACAGTCTACGCGTTTATGTCTTCATAGTTTTTTCAGGGGAAAGGAAGAAGAAAGAAGATTTTTAGTTTATCTTTGTTCAATATTATTAATTTACTTAAGTTATCAAAATTTTGAAGTTGTGGTGACTCCCCTAGTTTGAAAACAAAAGTGGTTAACAGAATTAATGTTTTTGCCTGATGTGCCCTTTTGTAAGTTGTGCACATGTTGTAGACTGAACTTAGGAGTCTGCACTAATCATCCTCGTTTTTATGGAGGGTGAGTGTAGTGTATGTGGGATGCCCTAGCCATCCCACCTTTTTTGTGAATATGGCTATGCATTTAATATTATATACCTTTTGTCAGGGGGCACTATATTCACTCTCTTACTATAACTATTATATTCACATGGCTTATAACTGTGTGACCAAGCTAATAAATGAGGTGTACACCAGCCGCCATGTCTGCAATTTTGTGGTAACCTAAGTCCAATCTGTCGATGTCCCGTGATTTGGTCTTACGGAGCTAATTAACTATTTCACAGTGCATGCATGCAAGTTTGTATGTTTGTACGTTTAATCCCGCGGAAGTAAGGCCACTATGAAGGTGAGAGTAGCACCAAATGAAAGAAAAATAATTTACCTTTTAATAGGTTGAGTTTCATCACGGTGACTTGATTTTTGAGCCTAGAGTATGTGAACAACTGCTCTGAAAACTGTTCATGCCGTCAGAGTTTGATCTAATATTTACTGTTCATGGAAATTAATCAAAACATGTGACACATAGAACTGAAACATGGTTATTGTCAGCAGGAAAAAGTAGACCTGTAGGTTTAAAAGGTTGTCAAATATTAGTGTTTCTAAAGCATGGAGGTGTGTGGGGGGCGGACTGGATGAGGTAAGCGAGCAATTTCCGCATATAGTAAACCATTCAATTTAAACATGCCTTTTTTACTGTATTCGAATTATAGACATTCATACGAACTATACCCACATAGGTTTGTATCTGTACTTATTTAATGGTAAATAGCTTGCATCCTGGTAATCCGTACATCAATTTTGTTATACTATGGATATTAAATAAAGTATATAAAACATGTTTGAAACCCGTAGAGCGAATAAAGTGAACGACATGAGAACTTTGCTTGATAAATGACGGAACACGATGGAACATAGAATGTGAAAAACAAAGGATGACAGGTGGGATAACGAAAAAATCATGTGTCATCACGAATGTTCAGGAATTGCTCGCTAATATACCACTACGCTTATTTGTCACTTTCAAGAACGCTGCTAACTTGCCATAAGAATTAACGTTACACAACAAATTAACCCCAGGAGGCACGTTTTCTCCAGACCTCCAACCCGCGACAAACATGCACTAGGAAATAGGGTTAAAAAAAACACAATTATCCATAAATATAAGACTATGGTGGCTGTCCTTAAGCAAGCCTCAGTTTGAACTTCCATGTTAAATGTGAAATTTGTAACCTGAAAGTTTCCCCCATGCAGAAATAACACAGACCAACGAAATTCGGCATTAGAGGTTATGTCCTAACTATTTCACTGAATTAAAGATTTTAATGACAACAATCGAACCATTTGCTCGCCAAAGAATGACCATTTCTGGTTGGTGTTGTTGTTGTTGTTGTTCTTGTTATTGGTACTCTTTTCCCTCACCTGAAGATCGAACCAACAAACCTGGCCTTAATCACACTATTTTCATATGACAACAATAATCTTGTTGTTGTTGTCATTCTTGAGAGAAAACTTTGCTCCTCCTTAGAGATAGAACTGATGAATCGATTTTCAATTTTTAAAACTTAAAATGTATGTAATAAGATGGTGCTGATCACAGGTCCAGATCCGGTTTACCTCAAATCTCGTTTAGATGATTTATATATTAAAAAAAAGCATTCTTCTCAATTACATCATTTTGCGATTATCGTATATATTCTAATTATTAAATTTCTCTAAAATATCTTCAAGAAATAAAAACATCTGTTAGTTTAAAAAAAAAAGAATTACGAGTATAAAATACGGACGTTAGCGGTGAAGAAAAACTTAATGCTCTAAACGACTAGATAGAATAAAAAGACGTGTAAGCCATAAGCGTCGCACTAGTATGTGTAAAAGAAGCTCCAGCTCGTTTGTTGGGTTGCTGGATATTCTTTACACGTATTAGTGCGACGCTGGTGGCTTACACGCTTAAGCAATTTTAATATTAATATTAGTAATAAACGATAAAACACGATGTATCCTACTATCATTGTGAATGTCAAGAATGACAAGTGATGAAAAATTCATCCCCTAGTATCATTTTATCGTATATTGACGTTAATTCTTATGGCAAATTAAGAGTATATGTCTTGAGATATCAAGATTACACAGCTGGTGGTCGAGCTTGTGCATTAATTACACTCTGAGACCACCTACTAAAATATTTCGGATTCATTCCCATTAGTTCCCGTCTAAGTTTATAGAGGGCGCCATGAGTTTTATGTGGGAATTTCTGCTCAGTCTTCAGCTTAAAATTAAACTAAACTAACCGAAACTAGCTTGTATTTAATTATTATTAGTTCAGCTTAGTTGTAATTTAGTTTACTTTTGATTTGGACTGAAAAATGAGCAAAAATTGTAAACGCCTGGTGTCCACTGAAAACTCGGATGGAACTAATAGGAATGTATGTAACACACTTCAAGAGGAATTTAGAGTTACAAATTTTCCTCACCAACCCTATAAATCCTTCAACTTACATTTTTTGGTTTCTTCCAGCTGAACAAATGCGGAGATTCCTGTTTAGTTGAAGGCATCTTAGATTCCAAACAACTACAGTGTACAGCACGACATTTCCAACAATAACTGTCATTAATACAAACGCTGCGAAGCCATACTGCGTTTTATTCCACAAGACTGGATCAAAACTGTACCATAGAGGCTCTCCAGATCTTTGTGCTACACGGATTAGAAAACATCCAACAATCGTTAGAAGAGGTACACCAAAAGCGTAGAGTATCTGGTACCAAATTTGTCTCAAGAAAGAATCCTGGTGCAAACATTTATCTGTAAACAGACGCTGAGGGTGAAAGGTTCTCCACATGTGAAAAGCTATAACGTTCAACCAACAATACGCCGATCGTCCGACAAAAAATGCAGCAAGGCTAATAGCATTAGTACTGTTGAAAGGATAAATGTATCCTATCCGCAACTCGAAGTAGTAAATTACATAATAAATCAAAAGACATATTTGATGTCCAATTATCGGCCGTGTAGTATCAAGGTGAATCTTTCCGAGAAAAATATAAATCGAAATTGATAAAAGCAGACTTACTATTGTTAAAATCACCATGTACTTGTAAACGAGATCTAGATATGCCAAGGATGGATACAACATTTTCGGCACGCATACATACGTGCCTCCATCTTCGGCTAATTTGAACGAGTCTGCCGCGTACGTAACGTTTTGTATTACGTAAATGATTTGGTTTTGCTTATGAATGATCTCGTTGGATAACAGCTTCCATTTTATGCAGGATATAAATTCCAAGCTGTAGTTCAAAGGAATGCTGTAATGAGTCTCGGATGTGTTTATCATTAACGAACTGATCAGTTTAAGTAACGACACAGTGTTGTTCATTGTGATGCTGCATTTACATTTATCTTCACACACAATACGGAAACATTACCTGAACAACTTCCTCGTTCGATTGTTTCGTCGCTGTAATAGGGGAAATCCCAGAAAACTAGAAATGACTTACAAAAGGACTTGCGCAATGTTATCTTTCATAGGGATTTAATGCATTTTTACTGTTTCTTTTCTGGCAGGTGAACGTGCACATCAGTACACACAGATCGTTGCAACTGATCCCTGTAATTATGTCACAAATGGCCTCCGACTGTCCATGAAATGCCCATTCTTGACCACTTTTATTATCTATATACTTACTAGCATCGTACCCGGCTTCAACCGCGGATTTGTTTGACCCGTGGTTGTTTCCCAGTATTTGCTCGGTGCTGCCTGATCGTTCACTGCAACAGTCAATTTTTCTTTGTGTAACACTCCCCCTTTCCGTCAATCCTCTCCCTCCGCAAAGCAATATCGTAATCAAATAGTGGCTTTAACATAAGCACTGCCCCACCAACGGGCATTCCCCGTTCGGCCCCTCCCCACTACCAGTAGCGTGCGAAAAATAACTGTCCTTCGTACATGACGTCATTTAAGACATGTCATAGCGATGACCACGCAGAGCAAATTGTTAGTCGAGGCAACAATGTGCCAATTTCAAGTTCTTTTCAAGGCAACAACGTCCCAGTTTCACCAGTCAAGCCAAAGAATTGACACACTCGCACGTTTTCATTGTTCTCCTTCCGGGGGTCGTCGTTGCGGTTGCTTCATTTCTGCTATGAGACTTAGGTTTATGATATAAGATTTTCCTTAAAGAAGGGGAAATAAGCCGCTAACAATGTAGAAGCCAAACAATATTCACCAATACTTATTTCTGTTACGAGAATAAAATGACGACGCCGCTAACAATGTAGAAGCCTAACAATTAGGAAACCAAAAGCTTCAATAATGCTTACTATTAGAGCCGAATTGAGTAATTTCAAAGTTGGTTGAGTAACAATCACTGCCAGCGCGATCGTTGTTGCGGGCTTATTGCGTTGGTATCAAGACGGTGAATCAGGCAACGCAGCTACACTGAGAAGTGCTGATAATTTTTTTAAGAAGGCCAAATACCCCGGGAACCTCAGGGGAGGGGGAGGGGGGGTTTGGACAAATCACCATATGGGGAAGTGTAAGGGGGACGAAGGAACAGATCGGAGGGCAATGGATGAGGGGAGACAGGTGGAGGGCAAGGGGTGGTGTGGGGGATCGGAGAGGGGAGGTCGCGGGCCGTTTCATGTCATGCTGCCCAGTATAGTATATCGCTGGTGCCTACGCAGATGCTCTACGTGAGTATGAAGCCGGAGAAACAGGCAAACAGGCAATCAGCCACAAAATGCCGCCCCGGTGCCCGGGGAAGGGGCGCAGAACCACACAAAGGGGGAGTGTTATTGGAGGGGGGCGGGGTTTTCAGAGGGTGCGGGAGAACAGGAGAGCGTTTTCAAGTCAAGCTGCTCAGTGTAGTATTTCGCTCGCACATGCGCAGATGATCTGCGCGGGTACAGCTAGTTATTTTATTATTACACTTGATAATTTTTAGGGAAAGATCTAACAATTTTTGTTGCGCGATCTAATTGCGTAAGCCCTTTCCATTTACAGGCTTCAGAATTTGACTCCAGAAACTCTGAAGGCAAGTAAATTATTGGTAAACGATCATAATTTAGAATGAAGCTGACAGACAGTGTCCTTTCTGATTAGTTTTATGCAGTAGGCCTAAGGGCAATAAAGAAGGTGACATAGCGATCACGAGCAGAGCTTAACACACGATTGAAGAGAAACACAATGCGACTACAGGAAAAAATCATATACTAAATACAGCTATGGTTTGGTAAGCGATTTTTATGGACTTGCATGTTAATGAGATGAGGTCTGAAAATAGAGTGGCCATGGTAGAGATTAGAAACTAACACACGATGCAGATTCCATTTTCCTTCACTGAAGAACTCAATTTAGACGTCATTCACGTGGTCACGTTTAACACTCGGTAAGAGAAGAACAGAAATTTAAGTAGTCAGTTTAATTATTTTATTTATTTATTTAAAGCAACATTTGTTGTAGTATTATGACGAAACAAAAACATCTACGTAAACTACTGTATAACGAAATACACATATAAATCTCCTAAAAAAAATAAATCATGATTTTATACAATTTCCAATATGCCTCGTTTCTCACACTTCTTTCTACTAAAAAATACTTTTTTCCCTATTTTTTCACTTAATCTCACTCAACTTTATGAGAGCAAAGACAGAACCCTGAAAGACGAACCAAAATAGAGAAAACCAATACAGAAATGCTAGCGAGTCAGGCACAAGGAGGTGAATGCATCCTCAGTCGCTGGTTTCCAAGCGGGGCTTTGTCGGGAACGACTCGACAGATTTCTAAAACGACAACTCCCTCCTGCCACCCCACTACCGGTTTGATGGTTCTCCTACTTTAATAAGGAGCAGTGTAAGCGGCTCACAACCCTTCTGTCTTCCTCCCACTACCTGAGGCAAACCATGTTATTATTAATAGTAGCCTATATGACCAGTTCCGAAATTATTCATCAAAATCGAAAATGCATTCATCGGTAATGAACAAATCCAATCTACATTTGAAGCTCATTATGAAAGGGCCTCTACCACAAAATGTGGCAAATTATTCCAAAGTGTAACGTTCCGAAATGCGAACTAATTTCTTAAAGCCTCGTAGTGCGCATCAGCAATTTTAAGTTAAAGGACGATCCACTCTGGTAATTTTACCACTGTCATAGAGCACAAAGAATGAATTTTGGAGTTTGGGTAAAATATGATAGCAGCCCGATTCAGCTTCAAAAATATGCACTAAAGTTCTGTCGGCCCCGTTGTGGATACCAATATGACAGTTTTTTTCAGACCTGATAAGGCTTGGTGCAAAATAAAGAAATTTGCACCCGTATGTATGCTGCGTCATTATGACCTGCCGTTGATTCAGCGCTCTCAGCTTCTTGGTATTACACGACTGAAACGACAGGAAACACCCAAACGCCCTTCCATTTTTCTAAACCTTCATTAAAGCGTATTAAACACCCATAAGGCTTTCTGAGATAACTTCCTTACTGGAGACAATCGTTTTTACGTCTTGAAGAGGTCTTCAATAGATGGTAGAAGATTATGTAGAAGATAGTGATTAAATAGAAGATGGAAGGTGATAAAATATCACAATTGTTTTGGCATGGGGGGTTTCAATCAAGAGTTCATGCTCCGAGGGGCACCAGCGGCCTTCGTGCGGAAATATGGGAAACAACGCGAGTCAGACATGTGATTAAGGTATGGCCTGAATGAGAAAAAAGTTTCAAATCCAAACCTCATCTATTCGTATGGATAAACACGCCTGCCGTCCGAACCAGATCTCCAAGGATGTCTGTGCAGTGATCAGGACTTAGTTGATTGAGGATCGCATCAACTCAGTAAATACAAGTTCATAATAAAAGCTTGCCGAATCTTAAATATTTTTTTGTGAATATTGTCATTGTGTAAAAGTGGTAAAATTAATTTAATTACATAGAATACAGTCAATCAGAATAAACTGACTTGTGATTGTGTGTGTGTGTGTGTTCGTGGGGGTGATTAAGTGTTCATGTTAAGTCTGTAGTTTTAATTTTTCTAATTTGTAGGCGTCTTGTTTACGGCGGTTGTTTTGTAAGTGTTTGTCAGTGTAAGTTTTAGTTCTTGTGCATGTATATGCTTGTATTTTATTTGTGTTTTTTTTTAAAGTGCAAAATATCT
Source organism: Lithobius niger (assembly GCA_023313725.1). Classification (NCBI taxonomy): domain Eukaryota; kingdom Metazoa; phylum Arthropoda; class Chilopoda; order Lithobiomorpha; family Lithobiidae; genus Lithobius; species Lithobius niger. The sequence continues at coordinate 34,185 of JAHWFP010222741.1, read as the reverse complement.
GACTGTTTTGCTTGATTGAATATTGCTTGATCAGTACATTACACGTGTGTATGGAGGATGGTATGTCACAAACCTTGTTCCCTGGTATTAGAGTTTAAATTATATTTCGTTTCGTTCAAGTGAACTCTAATCGGTTTTTTATTGGTTTACCTTCACATCTGTGATTTCCATGGGGAAACGAGCTCTACTGTATTTTTTCTAACCGTTTTCCTTACAGTTAATTTATTGTCTTTATGTCGCTTCCGTTTTATGTCTTTGGTATAGTCAGGTTAATCATTATCCACCCAATTTTGCTTGTAAAAAAAGGAGTATTAAAAATACATAGTTATATCCAGGTACCGTCAGTGCTTTGTCCCATGTCTATAATTTGACAGCAACACACTAGCGTGTCTAAGGAGATTCATAGTTGATTCGCAGTTGATTCTGTAGTTCAATTTGTAGTTCGTATCCTAATGAACTACAATTTGAACTGCAAAATCAAGTGTGAATCAACTATTTGCTATCAAATTATAGACATGGAACAAACCACGGACGGAACCTGGTTAAATACACTGCAAAAAATAAGCATCTTAAACTAAGAAGTAAAATTTGCATCCATTTTTAAGACGTTGCATCTTGCAGTAAGACGGTATTGACGTCTTAAAGTAAGATGCCTTGGCATCTTAAAATTTTGTATCCGCTTTTAAGATGTTTTCGCCATCTTAGCAGTTTGGCATCTTAAAGGCAGATGCTTTGGTAGGCATCTTACATATCTAGCATCTTATAATGCGGGCATCTTACATGTCTGGCATCTTATAATGCAGACATCTCATTACGATGACGTCTATAAACTCAACCATCTTATTTTCATTTGTTTATAATATTTGCTATTCAAATGTGACGGCCTAGGTGTCTTTGCTGCAAAGCATCTTGTAAATAGGACGTCTCAATCAGAAGACATCTTAGTCCTTATAACTTGACTGACGACCAATGAAGGTCAACATCGTGTTATGGATGAGTTCAAAGTGCATGTAGAATCGTGTTAGTTAGCCACCCCGGCCTAACGCAGCGTCTACAATCGTTTTGGAAGTCAGAATCGTTTGCTACTTTCGTTAATTCTGTAGATGACTTAGCATTCGTTTAGGTTAGTCATAGGCTGTGGAAAGAATAAGACCATTTGATTTTTTTTAAGAACGTGACTACAGTTCACTTAGGATTAGCCACAATAATTGTTTTCACTAGGATAGGATAGATAGAGGTTGTCGGCCAGTAAGCTATACAGCTTTTTGAAGGCCCAAGCGGCAGATGTTAAGTGGAAGGAACCACCATCGTAAATAGTTGTTTTTTGCCGCAGGAGGGAGGAAACCGGAGTACCCGGAGCTCGTACAACGGGTGGGAAACAACCGGAGAAAAACCCGTACATATACACTTCCTGTCCCAGGAATGAACCCGGGTCTGCAGGAAGCCAGAGATGTACAACTGGGACCAAGACGCCTATCGAATCTGACGCCCCAGTGCTCGCAGCTACCCGTGCACCCTAGAAGTACTAGAAGTACTAAAAGTAGAAACAATTAGCAGTGACGCTTCAGTACGTTTTGCTATTGGCTTTTAAGATATTTTCGCCATCTTAGCAGTCTGGCATAAACGCAGATGCTTTGGTAGGCATCTTACATATCTGCCATATTATAATGCTGACATCTCATTACGATGACGTCTATTGAACTCAACCCTCTAATTTTCATTTGCTTATAATATTAGCTGTTCAAATCTGGCAGCCTAGGCATCTTTACGATGATGTTGAAGGTATTCTTTTCAACATCATCTGTATGAAAATGAAACCAGAGGGATGAAGTTATGGTATAAGTCGAGTAAAAAAGGGGAAGCGGGTGCGGAAGAGGTAAGGAGACGGGTATTTTTTTTGTCAATGCTATGTATTTATTATAATAATGTGTAAGTAATTAAGCATCTTTAATATGTTATTGTATGGTTGATTCTTTGCGTGCCTACACTGTGTGCTATTTTCGGAGTAAGTATTGAAAAAAAGTACATAAAAATAATTTTTTTTGAAATTCCTGTTCGCATTTAATAACAATGAGGAGAGTTTTAATTGAAATATTTCATGAGGTCCAAATAATATTGTGCGTTGTGTTGACCAAAAATATTTTATCCATCTAAAACAATACAATCATTTATTTTCCAACTCAGTAAACTGCCGCCTGAAAATGTTGGCAACTTCACTTCGTTTACGATTTATTGCTTTGTGCCGTCTAAAACTATGGCATCTTTGCTAGTTTCACAACTTAAAAAAAAAATTACCATCTTAAAATATCAGCAACTTTCCCGTTTTGTAGCTTAAAATAGGTTGACACTGCAAGTTTAACAAGTGAAAGTCATTTTTAAAGTTTATATTCATTAAATTACATCCATTATTATTAGCAAGAATAACTTCATCAGAGTAAAGTGTGAAACCGTACATTATTACAGAGCAAATACGAGTGGTCCAGTAACAGTGTTGTGGCACTTCATGTTAAATAGGTTGCCCGGAACTTCCCCTGAATTTCGAATTGCACGCATGTAATGATAATACCTTTTAGACTATGTACACTACATACACGTCTAAAATCATTGAGAGGATTCCATAAAAGAACTATGCAATATACGTAGTGTTCACAACACTAGCTGGACCCGTGACGGTGATTTAATTTCCAGGATGTAGCCTCTCTGGGTGTTTCGTCGTGTTAGTAAAGTAACTGGTGCTTTCAATTTCTCTCCCCCTACCCACAATCCCCAGCCTCCCCCGACTGCCCCCGTAACCCACTACACGCCCTCCGGCAGTGTAGGGTTTGTATACTGCCCCGACCTTCCTCTGACACCTCTTGTGTTTGATTCCCCCCTCCGCTCTGAACACGCTGTCACCCCATACCCCACTGCACGCCCTCCAGCGCAACTTGGCTTTTTCAATATCCCCCCCCCCCCCAACTTGCACGCCCCCGCTCCCTCCCAGGCCCTCCTCGACCACCCTCCCTCCTCTCTTCTCCCGTCCAACATTTCCCCATTCTTCCCCTCCTCTTCTCCCCTCCCCTCTACCCCTCGCTTCTTCCCTCCCATGTTTGTTGTTGCTGTTGCCCGATGGCAACAGTTGACTGAACGTGAAAGAACTTTGTAAGGGGGCCCCGGGCACCCGAGCAAAGTGAGCAGCATTAGCCGAGCGGTCAGCGACCTCGTCTCCATACAAAGCGAATGGTGGTTCGAATCCCACGACCGACCCATATAATCCTTAAAAAAAAGTAACAGAATTTAATTCATGCAAATAAAGGTTAACAGGAAATTTCGTCGAAATTTTGGCGCAGCCCCTAAAAAAAGCATACCTGTGTTTTACTGAATTGTTAAAAAAAAACTATCACTGAGTAAACCAGCAATCAGTATGCAAGCACCTGTTGTACGTTAATGTACATGATTGTTTCTGCCAACGTACACACGATTGTAGCCGTTACTTTGAATTGTTGGGCTGCTGCTGCTGCAGGCTACTCCTCCTCCATGTGCTGCTTCCTGAGGTTGGGTATTATAATAGTAGATAGTAGTGATGTTTATTTGTTTGTTTGAGTATTGCGTGCAAGTTTTACAGGCATTTACTACTATAGTTGGCCTTCAAGGCCTTCTGCCCACTTCAAGGTTGAGAATGTAAATTTTATTATTATTATTATTTTCATTTTTTGCATATTTTATTTACAACTACTTTACGCTAAAGTCAATATTCATGTGTTAACACACTGTGTTATTTTATTATTTTGTCTGGTTATCGTTTTTGATTTTTACTACAAAGATCACAACATTGATCTGCTAGGTGGAGCTTGGGCAGAAACGTCGAAGCGCTATGATTTTTTTTTTAATATGCATACATTTTATTTTTGGATTATTGTTCTGAAAATGCGATTTTAATGAAATTACTTTGTTAAAATCCATTTCTTCATTACATTTCTTCTGAAACGGTCTGCATTTTTCTTTCCCAATGATTTCCTGACAGGCTGACTGGATACACAGATCACATAATAAAAGAACATCAAAGGATATACAATGAACAAATGTAACATCTTATGAAGGTTTGTTCTATAAATACTATTTTTATACAGGGTGGTCAAAAAGTCTGGTCACAGCAAACATCTCAGAAAGTATTGGTCGTAGAAAAAAAAGCATGGTTGATACGCTGAAATATGTCACATGTGGCAAGTCCCATGACATCACCCAGAATGACCTTTAATCCCCCTATCAAGGTCATTCAATTATTATTTTTGGAGCCGTAAGAGATACGACATAAAAGTCAATTGCAAAGATGTGCGGCCTGACAAAATAAACCCATACAGAAAACAGAACTGAAGTAACTTCATAATACTTACAACCGCTGCGAACAAAACAAAGACATTACAGCGAAGCTAACGAGGCGTAAGCAAACAATGCGTACCCCTTTTCCCCCAATAGACTCATCTAATATTTATTGCAACATGTACTATTAGCAAAAGCGGAGTACTGCTGAAAGTCATTTCATAATGGAATCATGGAAAAAGCATTCCAACTCTACTATATGATTAAAGGCAAATAACGCTTTCTGTATAAGGTTTATTTTGTCAGCCCGTACAACTTTGCAATTGACTTTTATGTTGTATCTCTTATAGTTAAAAAATAAAAATTTAATAAATCTATATAATAATTCTGGATCCCGGCTGAGCTGATAAAAGGAAAAGGAAAGTTAAAGGAAAACCGGAAGGACAACAATCACTTTAATCGCTTCTCATTGTTTTCGTGCACGCGTAATGTCTGCTACGGTGCCTAACAACTCCTGGTGCACGTGCTAAGGATTGAAAACTATCGTCCAAACCGTTGATTGTTGATGGGTAAAATGAAAGAATCCATGTTTCACCTAAATGCGTATAGTTTTAAATCAAACTAAGCTACGTTGTTAATTGGCAGCTGGAAACGATGCAATGGCTTATTTAATTCGCAGATGAAGGCTTTCAGAGCTGAGCTGAATTGTTTCAAAGTGGACAACAACAATCACTGCTGAGCACGAGTGTGATCATTGCTATCTTGCAAAGTAGTCGTTTACGCTCACATTCTTTAAACGGTGCATCATGTGATTTCAGCCACTGGATGCGCTGATTCAGTGACTGAGGCCAACAAAAATCACCGTTTGTCAGCCAGTGTGCGCAAAAATTGGATTGAAAAAATTTTAATCCGTGAAAGCGTTTCTTAGCCAGTGTGTGCAAAAATGGGAGTGGGAGTGGGGAATGGGGAGTTGGGAGGGCGAGTGGGGAGTGGGAGTGAGGGGGTTGGGAGTGGGGAGTGGGAGTGGGGCCAGGAGGGGGGGGAGTGGGTCTGTAAACTTAATTCATGACCGGACCGGCCCCGTCCATAGCACGGGCTTCCTCTAGTTAGTAATAATAATTTACAAGTTCACCACTGTAACTACGGTAGGATAACAGAAGGGCTGTGAACTTCTGATACCGATCCTAATTTAAATGAAGTAGAGATTATGGGCAAAAAGACAAAGGGGAGAGTACAAATACTAGGTAGTAAATGAGGGGGGGGGGGCGCTTTAAAAATGACTGAAGAACCTTCTCTCTAAGCCAACGACAAAGATATAGGATGGTAGGATGATTCAAATTCATTCCGGTTGATGCCCTGGGACTCGTCACATATGAATATTTGTGCTTATCAACCTTACCTTTCCACGACCAATAAATCTGTTTACTGTGACCAGACTTTTTGACCACCCTGTATATGAAATTCGTTGAGAATTGTAAATTCGTTAGATTTATTTTGAATGGTCTGTATTATTAGTATTATCACCAGTATCTTCTCATCCACTGATTTCTAATGCCCTCGGGCAAATATAGGCGATACACTGATCACAGAGTGAACGTATAAATGAACACTGATGATGTTACGAGTTTAAATTACAACAGATTATTCACCACGTACTTTGTTTTCGTTTTTCGTATGATTTATCGGCATCTGATTTGAAAAGCGCACATGGGATTATTTGAGATTGAATGGGAATATTTTTTTTATTAAAATTGCTCCAAGCAAAGAACAATATGTGAAAAAGTTATATTTTTGCACCGTTTTATACGATACCAGTGAAAAATAAAAAGTATTGAAAATTGTTACCTCACAATAACCACTGTTTGAAAACTGCTACCCACCCTGCAGTATTATAAGATTGTTCACTGATAATTTTTTTTAGAAAAACCCATTTCATGTTAATGAAATTGTCAAACTAGAGAAAATTGTTAAAAGTTGTTATCCGGCAAAGGCCAGTGCTTGAAAACAGCTGTAGGCCTACCTACACGTTTGTGGTTCACTGATGAAAAAGTGTTTGAAAAAACCATATCATGTTCATGAACTTGTCAGCCTAAGAAACATCAAATGTTGTTACCCCTCAAGGACCAGTTTTTGAAAGCAAATATAAGACTGTCTACTCGCTAGTACAATACAATCGTTTGGTGATAAAAGGGATATAAAAATCCGTTTTGTGTTCATGTACTTGTCAGTATATTTTCTTGTTTTTTCATGAACAACAGCCGCATTAGGTAACACAGTCTAGTCACAAATAAATGAAGAAATTTCAAACAATCCAAACACGTATGCAGTGTCTTTTTCAGTGCTTTAAAGACGGAAGAATTGCAGCAGTAAATCAGGAAAAAACAAAATCCTTGCAAGTTGATTGGCCAATCGAAATACACCATTGGAATAATTAACGGCATATGAAAATTCACAGCAAATCGTATAATGAGAAGCAGCATGATGCATGCGATGCCCAGCAGCTTGATATAAACGAAGTACCTGTAGAAAATAATACGAAAAAATTAGTTAATCAGACACCAGCTGCACCTGCTGTCAGTCACTGTCGTACTAATAGGGGGGGGGGGAATTGAGTTACTCGACCTCTAATGAACCATGCACTTATATTCATTATTTTTTTGGTTTATCTTAGTTTTCCAAAACTACGATTTTTTTAGTTCGACGTCATACTTTCGTTTATGTACACTCTGCTATCGTCTCCATTTTTGTATATGTCATTGTTTGTTACAACCTTCTGTTTTCGAGCAAAGCATCTCTGAGATATCTGCTGTTGAACTGGAGAATCAAGGTACTTTGTTTGTTCTTGTTTCAGTTAGGAATTCTGTATGCTGGTGTTCCAGTTTGTAGTGTTCTATATTTTAGTTTTTAGCTGCTCTCAGCACTATACCTCTTACACTCTCTTGTGGTATCGAGTTTAACTGGTTGATCATTATATTTCGGCCCCGATCATATTGTTCGTTTTCATGGGTTGATTTTGTTTATTCTTGTACTGACTTTTAAATGTGTTTTTCCTTGACATCTCTATTTTCAAGTTGCATTTGTTTTACTATTGACGTTGCTGTTTCATTTCTTTCGGTTCATTATATAAAAATTTCCTATGTTTTTTGTAATTTCACCTTGTTCTTCTTGAAATTTGATTCAAAATATGGTGATTTGTGGATGAAGGATTAAACAACTTGGCTGTTCCTGAAGGCAGATATCCACAAGTTCATAACAACACTGAATTTAATTTGATGATTTTCTCAAACATTTCCAGGGAGTTTATCCATTTTCGCGTCTATTCTGTTAGTGTTTTTTTTTATTTAGTTTTTTTTCATCATCACTGTCACTTTGAGTTTCTTCTGTGTTCTTATAATTGATTTTCTCCATTTTTTCTTCTTCTCTTTTTTCTTTCTTCTGTTTTCTTCCTATTCTCTATCGGTTTCTTCTGGTTTTTCACATTTCTCTCTTTTTTTGTCTTCCTCTCCTTCACTTTCGTTAATTTATGATCCATCTTTATTGTGTTCTGATTGCAATCGCCGTGATCTATATCATATGCATTTCTACTGATCTTTGGCTGCAGCACTTCTCGCATTCCGTGTTTTCGATGATATTTTGGCCATGTGCATTGATATTTTGCTTTACATTTACTGTATACTGCTATGTCATTATTGCTGCTAAGTTTATTTTCACAGTTTCTGCATCTCATGATTAATCTGTTGTTTGATTCGGTTTCTTTGGAGGATTCAGTTTCTTATAATAATAACAATTAAATTTTTATTTCCACATACAAGGAGAAGGAACAGGAAGGGACTGTTTAGTGTTTAGGGCCATTGACACCTGTCCATAGGATATGCAAAATAGGAAAATAGGATATGCAAACCCAGTAATCATTACACAAAACAAAATAGTAAAAAATACAGAGAATGGAGACAAGCACTACACCGAGATCCCTAAAATCAACAATCGAACAGGCTAAAAACACCTCCAAAACATGGCAAAATCTGTTTCCCCTCAGGCCCCGCTTGAAAATATGCAAGTTTGCGGACTCGACTACTCCTGGCGATAAGTAGTTCTACGGGTGCACCACATGATTAGAGAAGAAATACCTTTTACAATCCTTTTAAAAGGAAATACAGTTAAGTTTGAGATGATGGCCCTTGGTAAACCCATTTCCACGGACCAAAATGGAAAGCCCGGGATCAAGGTCGACCAGACAAATGGAGAATGTGAGACAAAGACCAGCATGCAATCTTCGCAGCTCAAGAGCCTCCAAACCTATAGTTGAGTTAAGCGTCTTGCATAAGGGAGTTAAAAATCCTGGTAGGTGATTTGTAAATTATCCTTTGCACAACTTCAGTATGAATGATGTCTTTAAGGTGATGCGAAGACCACACCGGGCTAGCATACTTGAGGAAGGGCCAAACATAAATAACGAATGTCTTCACCAGTGTCCGTATATTGCTTGAGATAAAGCATTTTCTCACCATGTACCCAACTCGTTTTGCCCGACTAACAAGTAGAGCAAAACGTTTTATTTATTTATTTATTATTATATTATTTATACAATGGTTTGAGAAATTAAAATTATATAAAAAGTTGACACTGAGATCCTTTATACAGTGCCCTGTCTCAGCAATGTCAATCTGCCCATCCCCCCCGTCCCCCGGAGATGTATAGGCTACGTATAAAACCAAATGGGCCAAGTAGCCCAGCCAATGGGCTGCGTGGACCAGCTAACATTTTTGTTTGTGTTGGTAAGGTGCAAAAGTTACAAATAACACAGGACCACAAAATTAAAACATTGGGCCGAGTTGTACGCAATACGGGCT
>JAHWFP010222741.1:0-25026 GCA_023313725.1 Lithobius niger | reverse complement strand
TGGGCCAACCAACAAAACTTTTATTGCTACCTTTCTGAAGCTCCAAAAATATTAACTCCCCCTATACTCAGCCCCCCACTGGCCCCCCATTTTAATGGGCTACTAAATTAAAACAGTGGGCCGAGTTGTATCCACTACGGGCTATATGGGCTAATCAGCAAAACGTTTATTACTACCTTTCTGAAGCTCCAAGAAAATTATTCCCCATCCCCGTGTTTAGCCATTCAACTTAATGGGGCAGAAAATTAAAATATTGGGCCGAGTTCTATGCACTATGGGCTGTGGGGGCCATTCAACAAAACTTTTGTTACTATCTTTCTGAAGCCAAAAAATAATAACTACCCTCATACTTAAACACTCCCCCCCCCCCAAGCTGGCTCCCAATTTTAATTGACCACAAAATTAAAACATTAGGCCACGTTGTACGTACTGCGAGCTATACACAAAACCTTTATTACTACCTTTCTGAAACTCCAAGTACGGGGAAGTGACTATTTTTGGATCTTCAGTAAAGTAGTAACAAAAGTTTTGTTGACTGGCACACATAGCCCGTAGTCGGTACAACTCGGCCCACTGTTTTAATTTCGTAGCCCATTAAAATGAGGGACCAGCTGGGGGGGGGGGGGCAAGTAAGGGGGAGTTAATTTTTTTGAGATTCAGTACGGTAGGAAAAAGGTTTTGGTGATTTGCCCACATAGCCCGTAGTGCGTACAACTCGGCCCGGTGTTTTAATTTGTGGCTCATTTAAATGGGGAGGAGGAGGGGGAGCAAGAGGGCTAATCACAGGGAGTTAAATGTTTTGAAGCTACAGAAATGTAGGACACAAAAACTTTGTTGCTTAGGTCACATAGCTCGTAGTGCATACAGCTCGACCTTATGTTTTTATTTTTAAAGGGGCCAGCTGGGGCTCAAGCTGCGAGGGGGAGGGGATAATTTTTTTTGAGCTTCAGAAAGGTAGTAATTAAAGTTTTACAGATTGGCCCATACAGGCCGATGTGCGTACAACTCAGCGTAATGTTTTGATTTTGTGCCCCATTAAAACGGGGTGGAGGGCCACCGGGGGGGGGGGGGCTAACTACGGGCGAGTTAGTACTTTTGGAGCTTCAGAAAGGTAGTAACAAAAGTTTTGTTGATTGGCCCAAATAGCCCGTAGTGCTTAGCCCAATGTTTTAATTTCTTGGCTCATTAAAATAGGGGAGGGGACAGGAACTCGGTCCAATGTTTAGAGAGTCAATATTTTTGGAGTTTCACAAAGGTAGTAATAAAAGTTTTATGGATTAGCCCAAATAGCCCGTAGTGCGTACAACTCGGCCCACTGAGTACGGGGGGGGGGGGGGGGGGGAGTTATTATTTTGGACTTTCAGAAAGGTAGTAATAAAAGTTTTGTTGATTGGCCCTAATAGCCCGTAGTACATACAACTCGGCCCAATATTTTAATTTTGTGGCCATTAAAATGGGGGCTGCCATCAACCTGCCCCCCCCCCCCCCAGATAAAGATTATTTGTAACTTTTGTATCTTACCAACCCAAACAAAAATTTTAGCTGGCAATTCGCTACTTGGCTACTTGGCTACTTGGCTTGGCTGGCTACTTGGCCATTTGGTTTCATCACAACCCATACATCTTGGGGGGGGGGGTGCAGCTTGACATTTCCGTCACCCTTAAAGGCATGATTTTCAAGTGAATATGTGTAATTACAATTACTGTTGCTAAGATGGAGCACAAAGCATTTAGCATTATTAATAGGTAGTTGGCACTCAGCTGACCAATGGAGAATACCTTCAAGAAATGCCTGAAGCAATACGTGGTCATTAACGTCCGTCATGGATTGGTACAACTATCATACGCAAATTTTGGTAGTTTAAACATTTCGTATACAGTATCTGCCGAAAGATCGGAGATGTAAATAACAAACAACAAAGCACCGAGCATTGACCCCTGAAAGACACCGCTGGTGACTTGACAAGTTAAATCCCAGTTTCACTGCGTGAGTACGATTTTTAAGGAAATCTACAAGCCACTGAAAAATCTCTCCAGAAATACCAAAATTTGATAATTTGAATAGAAGCTTTTCATGGACTACATAGCCTTGGAGAAATCGTCGCATATTATGTCAACGACTGTGTCCAGTTAGATCATGTTAGACTGGTTACTAATTGAAGGGTAGTAAAGCGGCCCAGTGAGAAACCAACTAGTCGTCTGGTATAAGATTTGAGACATGTCGATGCTCTATAAGAGCGATGCGAATAACACTCTCGGTGATTCTGCATGAGACACAAGTCAACAAAATCGTCCCAATCTTTAGTATTTTGGCCGTGACCACTGATCTATGAAGGAATGGAAAAGGGGACGATATAAGCATTGGGGAAGCTTTTTGTAACATGCTGAAGGGAATCCATCAGGGCAAATTGCCGAACTGTACTTTAGTTTATTTAGGTGCTGCAAGATAGTTTCTGCTGTAAATGTTATACTTTCGAGATGATTTGTGAAATCAAAGTTACCCCGGGACAGCCTATATACATGATCGTCAGAGTCTAACAGAGTACTATTTTTAACATTTGTGATGAAATTTTTGCGAAAGGTTTAGTTTAGAGCATTAGCTTTCTCAAACATTACAAGTTATACAATCCCACTAAGCCCGGTACAATGAAGAACGCCAGAAGGATGATTGAATTTCAGGGTTTGTTCCAGGGCTTCGCGGTCTGTGATCAGAAGGTGGTGTCAGTGGTTCGATAAATGTTCTAGGTTGAGCTATAGCAGAGTGGCGTACATCAGAAAGAGTTGTTTTTGGTTGGAAATCAGCTCCCAGAGTGAGGCTGAAGGGGACTGGAGGGCCTTAGGTACCATGAGCTGCAGCCAGAAGTCGGCACCCACCACAAGTGGTGCAAGGTACTTCCTGTAGCGTATCTAGACATCCCATGAGCCATCTCTGCTAGCAGCCCCCTAGTGGCAGGTAAGAATGAGCCACCTTGACCACTGATCTCCAGGGACTGGACTGTCAGCAAAACCGGAATACATTGTGATTGATGCATAACATACATAATATGGAGCCACAACATCAAAGTAAACAGGCCACAAAGTCCTAGTGTAAGGTAAAAGGGGTATACGGGGAAGGCAGTGGAAACCGTCGCTGCAGTGAGCAGCACTAACCACTTCATTCCCTAGTATCATTTGTTGTATATTGACGTTAATTCTCTTTGCAAATTAACAGTGATATCTTGATAGCTTCGAGTTTATATAGTAGTGGTATAGTGAACTAGTAGCCCAACTTAAAGATACCATTCAATTCACGGGGTCATTTCTTCTTTATTGCTGATCATTTGACACCCTTGTCTTTTTACAATATTGGATCCATTGTTTTTTTTTCGTTTAATACTAAAATTTACAGCTAATTTCGTTTATTATTATCATGTGCATTAACTACACTCTATTCAACTTACATTTCTTGGTTCCTTCCAACTGAAAAAATGTGAAGATTCCTGTTTAGTTGAAGGTGTCGTAGATTCCACACAACTGCACTGTTCAACACGACATTTCCAAGAACAACTGTCATTAATACAAATGCTGAGAAGCCATGCTGAGTTTTATTCCACAAGACTGGTTCAAAATTGTACCACCATAGAGGTTCTCCTGGCCGTGGGGTGCCGCGGAGTAGAAAACATCCAACAATCGTTAGTAGAGGTACGCCGAAAGCATAGAGCATCTGGTACCTAATCTGTCTCAAAAACGAATCTTGTTGCAAACGTTTATCAGTAAACAGACGATGAGGGTGAAAGGTTCTCCACATGTGAAAAGATATAACGTTCAACCAACAATAAGCAGAACGTCCGACAAAAAATGCGGCAAGGCAAATACCATTGTTAACGTCGAAAGGATAACTATGTCCTATCCGAAATTCTAAGTAATAAAATATGTAAGAAAATAAAAGACACATTTGATGGCAAATTATAGGCTGCGTAGCTTCAAGATGAATCTTTCCGGCCGAAAAGTAAATATAAATTGATAACAGAAGGCTTACTACTGTCAAAACTGCTACGTAGATATAAACGAGATCTAGATCTGACAAGGACGGATAAAGCATCTTCGGTACACATACATATGCGCCTCCATCTTCTGCTAATTTGAACGAATCTGCCTTGTACGCAACTTTCTGCATTACATAAATTATCCGATTTTGCCTAAAAATTATCTCGTTGGAAAAGAGCTTCCATTTTATGCAGTATATAAATTCCAAGCTGTAGTTCAGAGGCATACTGAAATTAGTTCGGATGCGTTTTTCGTTAACGAACCCATCAGCGTATAGAATCCACACAGTGTTGTTCGTTGTGACGATGCATCTTCATTAAGCTAGCACTTTCCACACAATATACATAAGTAACCTGAACAACTTCCTTGTTTTATTGTTATGTCACTTTAATAGGGGAAACCCCAGAAAATAAAATTGACTTGATTTACCGAAGGAATGGCGCAATGTTATCTTTCGTAGGTTTTTAAATATGTGTTTTTTACCCATTCTTTTTAATAGGTCTATGTACACATCGGCAAACTAAAATGGATGTAAATCATCTTAGTAATTATACCATTAATGGCTTCTGACTGTCCGTGGAATGCGCATGCGTGACCACTTTGAGAAATTAACAGGTTCGGGTTTTTATTTTATCGTCACACTTTATAATTTTTGGGAAAAATTTTTTACAATTTGTATTAGACGATCTACTAGCGTAGGCCCGATCCATTTTTAGGCTACAGCATTTGACTTTCAAAACTCCGATGTATTCATAAAACACAATGTCTTCCTATTAGTAATTAAAGTGAGACCGTGACGTCTATTCATCCGCATCTGCTTTGTTTTCCTGTCTACAATTATTATGTTAAAGTGATTCACTAACGAAGTGGTGTTCCGCTATTCGTCATCTTCCGTACAATGAATGACTCAAACAGCTCAGTACTCCTTCACTTCGTGAGAGGTTTGATAAGGGTGATCTCATTCTTACCTACTCAGCGTCTTCTACTACAGCAGTACTAGCAGTACTACTACTACACCAGTCACAGTATTGTCACGCCAGTCACGCAGTTTCATAGGCGCCGAAGCCGGTGGGCGGTGGGGCCATGATTCCACCACTTATGCAGTTTAGTCTATTTTGGTCCCACCACTTCTTCCAATATAAATCGCTTTAAATAAGTTTTCATTACTAGTCTAGCTCAATTTTATTATTTTGTCAAGTGAATGGCCGTTATATTAATTGCTGTTAGTTACATTTCAGTGACTTCACGCAGTTTTACTTATTTAGGGTGTGAATCGATGATATACTTAAAACGAAATGAAGAGCTTGCAGGTTAGGTTTAAGCTCGCAGCGCCCAACCATTGAACTGACTGTTGCATGATTTAGCCTGACTTCGCTTTCCGAACGCACCGAAAGCGCATCCGTGCATGGTTGTAAGCAACTACGCATCACGTATTTACTGGAAAAGGTCAATACAAGCATGCATGAGGGTGGTGGCTTGGTAGCGCTGGTGATGAAACCTAAAGAACTAATGAAACGGGTTTTATTTTAGATAGCCTCGACCGTGCTGACCAGTCCAGCCTTGACACAGCAGCTTCCCAAGGAAAAAAAAAACCCGTCTCTGACCTTGCACCACTCAGTGTCGTGCACATATATAAACGTATTGTTTTTGTTAATTGTTTACAAAAAACAAGCGGCTAAGCGACTACACAGTCCCAACCGGTCTTCTGTAAACTTTCTCTACTTTTTCAACGAAAATGTTGAGGCGCACCCCTCTACCACGCACTCCAACGGCGATCACTATTCTATAATCTAACAGTTGGTAACCATTACAATAGCCGATTAAAATAAAAGTGTGCTTATAGGCTTAGTTTAAGATTTTAGGCATAATTGTCAGCTTTCAGAAATAATTTTTCCGTTCTGTTTTAATTTTATAAGTTGCAGCTAACAGACAATTGGGTTCAAGAGTAAGCCTATTCATTCATGCAACACGGTGTCGAGAGTTTCCTAATGAAGCTGATGTGTGTCGTTAATAAAATCCCTTTGTTTACGGTTGTGTGCCTTCATGTAGTGGTTAAATGCGACTATCAAATGTTATTTCATTGAGTTATGCAGAGAAAGCCTAGTAGCTATTAGAAGTAATTTTTTTTTGCCGTTTTTGAAAATTCCACTTGACTACCACTGAAAAAGGCTACGGGCGGATGGACAAAGTTGTTGCTATGGTCAAAACGGACTGATTCATTTTTTTAAATTTTATGATAACTACGTTTTTTCGAGCCTTTATGCAAACATTAATATGTTGCAGAAGAAATTAAATATTATTATTGGAATAAAAACAAAGAAATATTCCTGGCGTGCACATTGCTTTCAACTGTTCGTATCTCCTATTCAAGCGGCTGCAGCGACTATCTAGTTGCACCCGGTCTTCTGTGCATACTTCTGCCACTTTTTCAACGAAAATGTTCAGGCGCACACCTATATCACGCACTGCAACAGTGATCACTGTTATATAATCTAAAAGAAGTAACAATCACAATTGCAAGTTAAAAATCAGTTAGCTTTTAGGCCTAGTTTTAGATTCTAGGCTTAATGTCAGCTTTAAGGCCTAATTTTAAAGTGCCGTTTTAATTTCGTAAGTAGATGCTAACGGAGAATTGATATCGAGAGTAGGTGTATTCATTTATGCAACACGGTGTCGAGACTTCACGTTGCCGTGGCAGCGTGATTTTAGGCCTAATTTACAGCTTTTCACGCCATTTTTTTTTTACCTGCCGTTTTATTGGTGTATGTAGAAGCTAACGATGACTTGGGTTCGAAAGTAGGCCTATTCATTAATGCAACACCGTTTAAAGAACTTTTTTTTAATGAAGCTACTGTGTGTCGTCAAAGAAATCCTTTTGTTTTTTATGGTTGCGTGTCTACATGTACTGATTAAATGCGACGATCAAATGTTATTATTTCATTGAATTGTGTCGAGAAAGCCGTAGGTAGCTATAAGACGCAAAGAAGTTTTAATTTGCCGTGTTTTTTAAGGTTCACTTGACTACCACTGAAAAAGCCGATAGACGCATGAAGAAAGTCGTTGCTGTAATTTTTCCAGTCGTTTCGGCTGTAAAAAGACTAAACGCACCTCGAGACTTGGTAAGGGGACATGTGGGTATCCAAACTACATTACCAAACTTCATTAAAAAATATGCCTGGGGGTTGGGGAAGGGAGGGATTTTGGAACACATAGCTCCACCACGTTTTTAAGTCTTGAGGCGACTCCGCACAGTATTATACGATGGTTCACTGATAAAAAATGTTGTAAAAATCCATGTCATGTTCATGAACGTGTGATCCTAAAAAAAAAAATAACATTGATTGTTGTCACCCAACAAGGACCAGTGTTTGAAAACAGATATATTCACCGGTACATTATGAACGTTGGTGATAAAAGGGATATGAAAATCTATTTTATGTTCATGAACTTGTCAGCCTATTCGCTTGTTTCATCATGAACAACAACCATATAAGGTCACAGAGTAGTCCGTACACGAATAAACGACAAAATTCCAAACAATCCAAACACGAACGTAGTTTCTTTTTTACTGCTCTAAAGATGGAACAATTGCAACAGTAAATCAGGAAAAAACAAAGTCCTTGCAAATTGGTTGGCCAATCGAAATACACCATGTAAACAATTGACGGCATGTAAGACATCACGACAAATCGGATAATGAGAAGCAGCATGATGCATGCGATGACCAGCAACTTGATATAAACAAAGTACCTGAAGAATAAAAAATAGGAAAAAATTAGTTAAACAATCAGACACAGCGGCAGCCCGTTGTCAGTCATTGTCGTACTGGGAAGATTCTTGTCTTCAAAGGTTCACGAAAATAATAATAATAATAATAATAATAATAATTTTTATTTAATTATCGCGTTATTCAAGAAAACAGCGTTAGACCTATTGATCTGTATGTGGAAATTTAACCAAAATTCATACAACAACCAAAAAATAATAATAATATAGGTACAACTTAAACTACAATGACATTAAAAATTACAACACCTAAAGCACGAAAATCAATGAAAACGTATGATGTGCGTGTGTGCGTGCGTGTACCTCTACTCGTCTTGAGCCAAGGCACTTACAAAGATGGGAGTGGGACCAAATAATGGTAATTAAATTGCGCTTTCGTTAGCCTATTTTTATCGCTGTAACTTGATTTTATGACCCTCAAATACGCGACAAAGAGCAAACCTAACCGCAAACTTTTTTCACCTCATAACGTTTGTTCATGACGTCATAGTTTGTTCATGTAGAGTTTATTATGCCTGAACAAACTTTTCCTAATAAAACTATTACATCATGAGCAGGTTTTTTTTTGCGTATTTGAATACAGTATTCATAAATTTCTTGATGCTCTTGAGATCAAAGAATTTATGTAAATAATTCAGATAGAAAGTTAGCCTGAACAACCTTTGACCTCCCAAAAGAAACTTTATCCTAAAACAATAATAATAACTAGCTGTACCCCCAGCGTAACATACGCCGGTCTAGCCAGTTCCCGCTTACCTGAGCGATATACTGTAGTGGGCAGTATGGAATGAAAGGCTGCCCCCAGCGTCCTCCTTCGAACCCACCTGCGGCCTACCCAGTTGTATGATCTGATTTTCCCCCATGCCCTCCAACCCCTTTCTCGTCCCGCACCGCCTCCCCCCTCCCCGACCTGGCTTCCCCATCCCCGTCCCCATCCATTTTAACCCCTGCTGATTTGTCTTTTTCAATGGAGGACGCTCAATTGCCCGTTTCTCCGTTCTGACACCAAGCGCAATAAATCCAACAACGGTCGTGCATCCAGTGATTGTTACTGAACCAACTTTGAAACTCTTCAAGTCTGCTCTAAGAGGTAGCATTATTAAAGCAGTATTTCGATTGTTACTGATTGTTACAGGCTACACCCGTTTGTTTGACATTGTCGGTCGCTCGCCCTCTTTCATTGTAGTGCATAATTCATTATGATGAATTTGCTTGCCCAACCTAAGCGTATTATATATCCACCCAAAACCTAAACTGGTAAGAGAAGCCGCCAAGTTTTAAAAAAAAGGGGGCCTTTCAAAGTAGTGATATCATTCAACCAGGGAAAGGCCGCCAAGGTTAATCCTATTAGCCAAGTTAATCGCACCTACTAATAGTTCGAAGGTTAAATGAAAACTAGAAGATTGCTACTAGCGGCAGCAATCTTCAAGTTTTCATTTAACGTCCAAAGTATTATGAGGTGCGATTAACTTGGCTAATAGGATTAACCTTGGCGGCCTTTCCCTGGTTGAATGATATCACTTTGAAAGCCCGACCCTTTTTGTAAACTTGGCGGCTTCTCTTACCAGTTTTGGTTTTGGGTGGATATCACGACTTTCATAGGCCTGTGAATGTACAAAAAATCCCACGGTGTAATTGTCACCCCTACCTTTTTTTCCTGGAGGTATTTTATTGTATGAATGTTCTCATTCATAATTTTCACATTTGCTACTGTCATTCCAAATAAATTAATAACAAGCGTAACAGTATGCTAATTGCAAGGACTTAATCAATTCCTATGAAATAAAAGATACCCTGTGTCTTATTGAACCAGTAATGAGAAATTTATTCGGGTCGTGGGGCATATAATTCATTTTGAATTCGCGTACTATAAAAAAAAAAAAAGATTTGGTTTTGGTGGGAAAAAAAACGAACAAACCTTTGCACTAAAAGATACTCCGTCTCTTCGTGAACCATTCTGTGATTTTATTGGTGGTTTTCGTGAACCAGTTCCAGTTTGCTTTATTGAGGCCCCAGCCAAATGCCATGTGCCCCAAATCCACTAGGACTACATCCACACAACAACAATTCCAACAGCAAGTACAACCACAACTACAACTATTACTAAAACTACTCAGTTCAAAACAATCAAACTCCTAAGCCCCCAAGACCACACTCAGCAACCTCAAAGTACAGACACCTTGTAGCCAACACCATCCTCATGGCAGTAGCTGCACCTTGACAGCAGGCCACACTCCACAACTCAGCTCCACAGACCGCCACTGAGAGGCTCTAGCAGCCTAGCCTACCACAATGAGGAAACAGGAAAGGGGGGGGGGGAGCCGAACTAAACCGCAATACCAATGTCACGAAAGAACGATGCAACAGCACGCAACCTAGCAACTGGCCGCGGACCATCCGCATGGGACAGTAGAGTAGCGAAGGCCGGGAGCGTATCTAACCAGGGGGCTAGACGACGCCGCTCCTTAACAAACTTGTGGCAGTGTATAAGGATATGCTCAGCCGTCTCGTCAATGTGACACAGAGAGCACCTAGGAGAATCTACCCATCCATACCGGAATCTGTGTGCGCGCAGCAATGAGAAGCCAATTCGCAAACGCGACAGAATCTGCTCATCTCTGTGTAGCAACACATCCAAGTTCGATGCAGTAGAGCACACCGGATGCACCGCAAACAAAGCTCTTCCATCACAAGCTGTCCTCCAGGCATCCTGCCACTGTGCAAGAGACCACCGACGAACAGATGCTCTACGCACACGAACAGAGACTTGGGGATGTAACTGACTAAACGCACCACGCGCAGCCTCTTGTGCTAGTCCATCTGCTATCTCGTTGCCAGAAACGCCACTGTGGCCTCTGACCCACCGTAAAGTAGCTACACCAGTACGCCACGCAACCCAGAATTTCCACCCAATCGTGTATACAATTGGGTCTTCAACAGCCAAGCTGTCCCACGAGCGGCGTAGAAGCCTACAGGCCGCTTGGGAGTCTGTCACAATCGCAAAGGAGGGAAGACTCATGTCTTGCGCAACATCCAGTGCTACAGAGATCGCCACTAATTCACACATAGTGCTAGACGTCGCGTCATGGATCACGCGCATACACTCAACTTTCAAGGATGGAATGACAACCCCAATGCCACCCACGCACGTCTCTGGGTGAAATGAAGCATCACAGAAAATATCGCATTCAGTAGGTTGAGACAAGAACACTGCATGCAGCTCGTGGCACCAAGTCCATGGACTCAAAGGCTTCGCACACGCCACTGCTGTTGCCCCTGCCACTTGTCGCAGAAGAGTTACCCCACGACCCGCTTCACCAAGCACATCACGCGCACGTTCACTCAACATATCATAATCAAAATGCATCCAGTGACGATGCGCAAACAGACGTTCACAACAATTTGTAGTGAATTCTCATGTCGCCTAACACCGCTGAAAAACGGCTAGGAGTAGTCAAGCACGGACCTCACAAACGTGCGGTACATGCCCCTCTCGTAACACCTCTGTGAGTCAGTTGACGCAGTATAGCGGTCCTGGCAAGGACTCTGCCACGAACTTGACTAGCATGCTGCGCCCAAGTAAGCCGTGAGTCGAGAATTACGCCCAGGTACTTGACACTGGCTTTCGGAGTTACAACCTGCTCATCCACCTTCAGGGAAATAGCCTGCAGTACCACATCAGACCTGTGAGAGAACACCACGGCTTCTGTCTTGGCAGGAGCCAGCAAGAGGCCGCTCTCCTGCAGAAGATAAGCAACCCTGTCCAGAACAGCTTGCGCCTCGCATGCTAAGTGAGCAAGATCACTGCCCACAAACCAAACAGCCACATCATCTGCGTAGCAGACGATATTCGAGTGCGTACCAATTTCAACCAGAACATCATTAATGGCCACCGCAAACTACGTTGGGCTGAGACAACTCCCTTGCGGGAGACCTCTGTACGTTGAATCAGCAGCCGACCAATACTCACGGCGACCTTGGAGTGCAACAATCAACTCAATCAAGCGTGGACCTACCCCCATTCGACGCAGAGAGGCCTGAACCCAGGGAATGGAGACCGTGTCATAAGCCGCCTTAATATCTAGAAAGAGAGCCAAGACAACGTCTCCCCTAAGCCAAGCCTCTCTAATGCTAGTAAGCAGGAAGAGCACTGCGTCTTGCGCACTCATGTCCCGCCGATAGCCAAACTGGACGCCTGCAAGGCATTCGTGGTATTCCAGGTGTCACTCCAAGTGCTTTACAATCATCCGCTCTAGCACCTTCCGTAGACAAGACAGTAGAGCAATGGGTCTGTAATTGGTCAAAATCCGACCTCACACTTCCTTGCTTATGCACCGGGATTAGGATGGTAAAAACATCCACGACGGCGGGATACTAGCCCCACCTAACAGCCTGTTGAACAATGGGAGCACAGTGTTACATGATGCATCAACGTCTTTCTGTAAATCTGCATACCCAACACCATCAATCCCCATCGCACTCGAGCTCCTACACTTTCGTAGTGCCGCCCGGAATTCCGACGGAACCCACGGCACATCACAGACGTGCGAGGACATCGAAATCTCCGCCGAAACAGAAGGGGGGGGCCGAGCCGCTACTAAGCGCATATACACTGGCAAACCGTACATTAAAGGCTGCTGCCATCTCACTGCCACGAAGAATACTCCTTGCTGGATTTGGTGGGCCAAAAACCCACTGAATGGCAGACTTCCCCGCACTAGGACTGAGCATCCGCCAAGCCAGTGTGAGAGAACGGGCTCCGCCGACCTTGGCACAAAATCTCGCGCCAAACTCTTTCTTTTCTCTCCTAAGAATAAACCTGCTCTCATCCGCCACACCTCTGTATTCCCACCAGAACGCGTCACAGGGAGCTCTCTTCCATTTGCGGTAGGCCTTGCGTCGATCGCGCACTGCAACCGAACAAACATGTGACCACCACACCGCAAATGCAGACGTTTATCGTTCCGTTATAGTTACAGGCAATCACAACATCCTGAATTTATATGAACTATTGCATTCTACTCTTTCTCTTAACCTCCGACATGATAAACAACGCTATGAACAGAATCTTGCTCTTAATGCCTCGTTCAATAGTAAATCCTTTTTTCAGTATGCTAAATCCTTCAAAAAAACCAGTCCTGTTGTTGGCCCACTTTTAGACCACAGCTTGCAGCTCATCGCTGACCCATTGGGCATGACAAACGTACTTTGCGCTGCCTTCGCGACTAACTTTGCATCATACGGTGCTACGACGCAACACCTTCCAATGCTTACACCTCACCACACAAACATACCGTCTCTAACCTTCACTGTTGAAACCCTTAAATTGGCTTTTTCCAAATTAAACCCTAGTTCCACTACTGGCCCTGATGGCATCCCTGCCACCTTTCTCATAAACTGTCAGGTCCCATTACTGCCGGTCTTAACACGATTATTTAATCTTCAACTCTCACAGTCTTATGTACCCCCACTTTGGCGTACAGCTACAGTTACCCCACTCTTCAAAAAAAGCCCCCACACTAATCCTATAAACTACCGTCCAATTAGTATCACCTGTCATCTATCCAAATTATTTGAAACTGTAGTTAAGGCACACATTACAGAGTTTCTCGAAGCACAAAATCTTATCTCAGTTAACCAACATGGATTCAGATTTGGACATTAAACCGTTACAAACCTTTTAGCTTTTTATCATCAAATCTCTAACGCATTAGATCACAATATCCCTGTTGACAGTCTGCATATTTATTGTATGAAAGCGTTCGACAAAGTCCCTCATCATTTGCTGTTACACAAACTTAAACATATTGGCATTGTTGGGCCCATTCTTCAGTGGATCAGCAACTGGTTAAATCATCGTACGCACTGTGTTGTTGTTGCCGGTTCTTGCTCTACACCAGCACAGGTTTCCAGTGGAGTAGTCCAAGGTTCTGTCATCGGTCCCTTACTCTTTCTAATCTATTTCAATGATTTTGGACAAACAACTAATAGCAAAACTGTTAAATACGCAGACGATTCTAAACTTAACCGTCCTATTATGACCAACTTCGACCATGATATTTTGCAGAAGGACACCGATAACCTTTACTTCTGGTTTGAAACATGGTGCATGCCCGTACATCCTGACAAATCAGTGTTAATGCATTTTGGCCGCAAAAATCAAGTTCTCCCATACTTTTCGGGAAAACAACGTCTATCTGCAGACACACAGGTCACGGACCTTGGTGTTATTATTGACATTGATCTATCCTTTAGCAAACACATTATAAATAACATACGTAAAGCTACGGCTGTGGTTATGATGATTAATAGAACTATTGTTTCCAGAACCACAGAAGTATATCTTAAGCTCTACTTATCTCTTGTCAGACCAATACTAGAATATGCTGTTGACCTCTGGTTTCCTGGTCTGATTAAATATATGGCACCCCTTGAAAAGGTTCAGCGACGCGTCACTAAAAACATCATTGGACTATATCACGTTCCTTATAACCTTCGGCTTCAACGCCTGAACCTACATTCTCTTTGGTGGAGGTTCACACGGGGCAGCCTAATCACTACCTACAAAATTATTCGACAAAATTTTGGCGGCCCGCAATTACAGAATATATTCATTTTCAACAGATCCCGCAACACCAGAGGTCATCCCTTTAAAATTTGTCCCCAGCAACATAATCACAATAGAGCTAAACATTTTTTCTTCAACAGGGTTATTTCCTTTTGGAATACACTTCCAGCAGAGATCGTCCTTGCCAGCTCTACTAACCTCTTCAAAAACCATCTTGACTGCTTTTTCCGTACTAATACAACCATGATAGTCCATAATGTGTAGCAGGTTTACTTTACTTATCTTGTCTAACCGCATCCAATTACAGGTCCCTGGGTTAAATTTCAAGGTGTGTTCCACTCAGTGAGTATGTGCATGTTCCATTTTTGTTAAATGCATGCATTTTGTTTTTGCAACATGTAAGTTATGCAACGGCTTCTTACAGCTTATCATCCTTTTGCATTATTGCGTTGTTTGATACTGTCATTGAATTTGTTGAATAATAGAAAAATATTTTTTGTATATTATTAACTGTATTGCATCACCGGTTCCATTGTTGAAGATCTATATTTGCAAAGAAATTTTTCTGCATTATATATAATTAACTTTAAATACTTATCCTTAGTGCATGTTTACTCGTTGATTATCTATACTAGCAATATTGCATGATATATTTAACTATTTATAATCCATTCCTAAGTGCATGTGTATCTGTAGTGACGCTTGTTTTGATTATTTGCACCTATATGTAATGAATCCTATTAACCATGTATAGAATGCTTGTTCTTTGTATGCCGCTCAGCCTCAGGCATTGCGCCTATCTTTAAAATAAAGTTAAAGTTAAAGTAAAGTTAATTATTTTATCTATTTAAGTTTATTGATAGTAGTGATAATGGTATATAGTTATTTTTATCTCTTTTGACTCCTTATTCTTATAAATTAATCGTAATACTTTTATCTTTAGTTCATATGTCCATATTTCCTGCCCATATATCGAACCATTGGCCTCTACAGCATGTACATTTATTGTTGTTGTTGGGACTCTTTGGCCTCGCTAGTACAGCTGTTAAGCAACAAAATCGCGCACGTCGCGCTATAAGCATGAAATTTCGTACACAATCATTCTTAGCAGTGCAAATCGAACTAGCTATGGACCCCCTTAGATACACCCAAGGCCCTCCAGCATCCCTTTTGTGCCCCCGCACACCCTGCCTTCTTGTTGATCGTGCTAAAAACGTGAAATCTGGCACAAAAATCCAGTCTTAACAGTACACATCGAACCAGCCGTAGAACCCACATGAAATGTCCCCCAAGCCTCCAGTGCCTCCCTGTGCCTCCTGCATGAGGCTTGACCAGTAAATTCTTTCAGATCAAGCTAAAAGCATGAAATTTGGTACACGAGTCATTCTTTGCTGTACTAGCTACAGAATCTCATGAGAACCCCCACCTCCGTGCCGCTCCATGAAGTTTAAGACTAACAGATTGTAGTTCGATTTGTATGTTAAGAATGACTTGCGCACCAGATTTCATGTTTTTAGATTAATCTGCAAGATACGCCTCAGGGAGAAAGCATTTGGGGGACTGGGAGGCCTTGGGGGTATCTCAAGGGAATTCCCTTATAGCTTAAAACGTAGCTATGATTCAATGACCATAGTTTTTAACGATAATTAAAATATTCAAATGGTTGACAATGCTGCCACTGGTGCAAAATTTGGCAAAGCCACCAACGAAAATATTGAGGCGCACTGCACCAGGGATCTCTGCTATACTCTAGAACTATATTATTATTCATTAGCAACCATCACTATTATAGGTCAAAAGGTTTTATAAAAGTTTAGCCGTAATTTTTAGCTGCCGTTTTAATTTCTCAAGTAGTAGCTGGGTTAGAGGGTAGGCCTATTCATCTGTGCAATGCGTTATCGAGACATCATGATACCGTGGCAACGAGGAGTTTTTAAACTATTACACGCAAGCATCTTATTGTTTTCGTGTTGTGGTATAAAGACGTCGTCTGTTGTAACTTTCGTTTTTTAATATGCTTCGCATGCTACGACGAGTTCAGGTTTCATATTTGGGATTCCCATCGCTAGTGTAATGCCATTTTCGGTGCCATGTTGAAGGTAAGGTTGAAGGGAATTACTTCAATCTTTCTTTTTTTCAAATGAAGCTTATTTGTGTCGTTACAGTGATTTTACACAACCGCAAAAAAAAACAACCAATGAACAGTGGCTAAATGCGACGATCAAATGTTATTATTTTATTCGGTTACATCGAAAATGGTTATTAGCTAAAAGAAAGCAACAATGTTTTAATTTGCTGTGTTTTTTGAAGTTCACATGATTAGCAGCAGCATGTTGTATGCTTCGTCGGAATTCCTTAACTATTAAGGATTCCAAATTTACTATGGTGAGCGTTAGCTCGATAATTTCAAAAAAGTGTAATGTCTACCGCAATAATTGACCAATTTACAACAGAATAGAGCTCAACAATGATTTTGGAGATTTTAAGTAATGTGGCAAATTACATTCCAATCCGATCGTTCGTTTGGGATCCACCCAGACTACAAAAGTGTTACCAACCAACCAACTAACCAACATTTTGCAATTTAGTGTCGTTATAGGCTACGCTGCTCTATGCTCTGCCAATAATATCAGATATCTTTCCTAAATCTCGTTTTTCTGAGAATTGTTTGTAATCTATTTTGAATAATTTAATTTAATTTAAGTCGCTGGATTCCAAATTTTCTTCATCTTCTTATGTCATTTCTTGCAATTTGACAGAAGTTAATCTAATTTGTTTATCCCGTTAATCTCCAATATTCTATATCTCTAATCTCATTTATCTGATTTATTTCAAAAAACATCCATCTCAATTATCTCACTTTTCAAAATTATTCTAGTTTTTAAATTTATTTGAAATATCTCTAAGAAAAAACTAACGGATATTGGTATCCATAACAGATATATGGATGTAAACCTTAAAAAAATGTAATGCTTTAAAGGAACAGATACGAGAAAAAGATATGTAAGCCATCAGTGTCGCACTAATACATGTAAAAGAAGCTTCTGGAAGTTTTTCTGGACATGTAAATTCTTTGGCACTTATTAGTACAACGCTGATGACTTAGGTGTTTTTTTTCTTGTGTTTGTTCCTTTAAAGCATTAATTTTTTAAGGCTTGCATCCGCATTTTATATGCTTAAGCATATTTAATGTTAATAATGGACATAAACGGAGAAAACACAATGAATTGTGAAACGTGAAGTGACCAGCACTAAAGACGAAATAATTCACCCCTAGTATCAGTTTGTTTATATTGACGTTAATTCCTATGGCAAATGAACAGTAGAGTCTTGGCAGTGTGGAGATTACATAGCCAGTGTTCTAGTGTACTAGCAGCGCAAGCTTAATACAAGACTCAATTCACGGGATCTTTTCTTCTGCATTGCTGATCACTTGACACCCTTATCTTTTTACAATGTTGGTTCCATTTTTTTTTTCGTTAGTAATAAACGAAAAAAAAAAAAAAAAAACAATGGACATACTAACATTTACACTATTTCATTTACTATTTGCTCGTGCATTAATTACACTCTATTCAGCTTACATTTCTTGGTTCCTTCCAACTGTACAAATGTGGATATTCCTGGTTCGTTGAAGGCGTCGCAGATTCCACACAACTGCAGTGTAAAACCCAACATTCACAAGAATTACTGCCATTAATGCAAATGCTGAAAAGCCATGCTGAGTTTTATTCCACAAGACTGGACAGAAACTGTGCCAAAGATGCTCTCCAGGCCGTGGTCTGCCACGGAGTAGAAAACATCCAACAATCGTAAATAGAGGAACTCCAAAAGCGTAGAGTATCTGGTACCAACTCTGTCTGAAGAACGATTCCTGGTGCAAACTTCTACCAGTAAACAGACGCTGAGGGTGAAAGGTTCTCCACATGTGAAAAGATATAACGTTCAACCAACAATACGCAGAACGTCCGACAAAAAATGCAGCAAGGCTAATAGCATTGATGCTGTTGAAAGGATAACTACGTCCTATACGAAATTCTAAGTAATAAAATATATAAGAAATTAAAAGGCATATCTGATGGCAAATTATAGGCAGCGAAGCTTCAAGGTGAATCTTTCCGGCCAAAATATAAATAGAAATTGATAAAAGCAGGCATACTATTGTCACTACAACCATGTACATATAAACAAGATCTAGATATGCCAGGGATGGGTACAGCACCTTCGGCACACATACATACGCACCTCCATCTTCGGCTAATTTGAATGAGTCCACCTTATACGTAAAGTTCTGTATTACGTAAATGATCTGGTTTCGCCTACGAATGGTCTCGTTGGGTAACAGCTTCCATTTTATGCAGGATATAAATTCCAAGCTGTAGTTCAAAGGAATGCTGAAATTACTTTTGGATGCATTGATCATTAACGAACTCATCAGTTTAAGAATCCACATAGTGTTGTTCATTGTGACGATGCATTTTCATTATCTAGCACTTCACACACAATACACGTAAATTACCTGAGCTACTTCCTCGTTTAATTGTGTTGTTGCTTTAATAGGGGAAGTCCCAGATAAAAAGAAATGACTTACTGAAGGATTGGCGCAATGTCATCTTTCGTAGGTTTGTTTTTTTAATACATTTTTGCTGTTTCTGTTTTAGTAGGTCTGTGTACACGTCAGTACACACAAATAGTTCTAAATCATCTCTGTAATTATACCACAAATGGCCTCAGTCTGTCTGTAAAATGCACATGTGTGATCACCTTGAAAAATTGAACAAGCTCGATTTATTTTTTTACCATCACACTGTATAGTTTTTAGGCATAGATTTTACAATTTTTATTAAGCGATCTATTAGTGTAAGCCCCATCCATTTTTAGGCTACAGCAGTTGAATCCAGAAACTCCAATGACAAGATAATTATTGATAAACGATCGCAATTTAAAATTACGTAGATAGACAGTGCTCTTTCTAATTTATTTCATGCCATAGCGATCACAAGTGGAACCA
The DNA here is from genome assembly GCA_023313725.1 of Lithobius niger. NCBI lineage: Eukaryota > Metazoa > Arthropoda > Chilopoda > Lithobiomorpha > Lithobiidae > Lithobius > Lithobius niger. The sequence continues at coordinate 5,636 of JAHWFP010222741.1, read as the reverse complement.
TGGCTTTTCCGAGTACAGGATTTAATGGACGCACACTAGCACTACAGGAAAAATATTATACTAAACATAGCTATGGTTTGGTAAGCCTTTTTTATGGACTTAAACGTTATTGAGATGAGGCATGGGAACAGGGAGGTTCTTGGTAGGAATTTGAAACTAACGCACGATGCAGATTTTCCATCACTAAATAAGCCAACGGTGACGTCATTCACGTGGTTACATTGACAGAAACAGAAATGGTGAGAGATGAACAGAAATTTAAGTAGTCAGTTTACGATAAATAGGAACACAATTCAGCTTCAAAAAGCATGCACACAAGTGTAGTCAGCACATTAGAGGATACTGAGATGACACTTTTTGCAAACATGGTAGAGCTTGGTGTATACTAGAGAAATACATTTCGTCACGCGTGACGTCATTTACGACCTGCCACTGATTCAGCGCTTTCACCGGTTTGGTCTTGCACGACTGAAGCTACAGGAAAACCCTAAACGTCTTTCGCAATTTCTTAGCCTTTATTAAAGTTTATCCGGATGAAACACCCGTAAGGCTTTCCGAAATAACTTCCTTAATAGGAGACAATCGTTTTTATGCTCGCGTGAAATATTCTTCAATGAATGATAGAAAATTGAATAGAAGATAGAAGGTAATACTATAAAAAATTAAAACCCACAAGTTTCAGTTTGATGGGAATTCATTCAAGAGTTCATGCGGAAATAAGGGAAACAACTTGAGTCAGACATGGGATTAAGGGTTACGATGAAATGGAAAGAAAGTTTCAAATCCGAATCCGATCTGTTCCTATGAATGAGGTGACTGGAACTCGATTAAGGGATACCCTGAAATGGAAAGAAAGTTTCAAATCCAAACCCGATCTGTTCTACGAATGAGGTGACCGGAACTCGATTAAGGGATACCCTGAAAAGGAAAGAAAGTTTCAAATCCGAATCCGATCTGTTCCTATGAATGAGGTGACTGGAACTCGATTAAGGGATACCCTGAAAAGGAAAGAAAGTTTCAAATCCAAACCCGATCTGTTCTATGAATGAGGTGACCGGAACTCGATTAAGGGATACCCTGAAAAGGAAAGAAAGTTTCAAATCCAAACCCGATCTGTTCCTATGAATGAGGTGACCGAAACTCGAACTAACAAACAGACGATCACTGCACAGATACCACTGTACAGTAGTCTGAGCCATTGCTCCACAGACGTCTGTGCGTCATCCAGACTTCGCTGATTCCCAGTCACGAATCGGTTCAGTGAAATATAAGCCCATAATAAAGGATTGCCGAATTTTAGTTATTTTTATTAAGTATTACGATTGTGTAAAACAGGTCAAAATAATTTAATTGTATAGAAATACCACCTGACTAGGAAAAAAAAAACATCTATTTTTTTCGAAGTAAACTGACTATATTTTCGCCCACATGCATTTGGGTCTTGGTCACGTCAACAACGCAACATACATAGTGAGCATAAAAATTTGTAACAAAATGCAAACAGAGAATAAAACGTTTTGAGTAATTTGCAAAACTAAAAGGGGTAAAAATGGAACACCATAATTTCAGTGACCTAGCAATATTAGGGTTGTAGGTCCGGAAATATTTCCGGAAATATTCACGGTAAAATTGGAATATTTGAAATATTTCCGAGGCATGCCGGAAAAATTGGAAAAAGTAATGAAAAAATGTAGTTGAAACATTTCTTTTTAAAACTTTTCTTTTACATCTCTTTGAAGCAACATCACTTAATCAGAGAAGTTACATTGCCAAATCCCAAAAGTTCAGGCAAACTCGTTTACATCTCTCATAACCAAAAACTTTTAAGGACCAGTGAAAGTAACCATGAACTCGCGAAGTAAAGTAACCAAGCATACTACTACAATAAGTACAAGAACTACGAGTGCAAGAACAGCAAGTGCCGATGTATCTGACGCTGATCCAGCTGCTGGCTCCAACACCAGTAGTAGTACAAGTACTACAAAAACTACAAGTACAACCAATGGCTATATTCATGATGACCTGAACAGTTTTAACGTTAGTATAAACTTATGCTAAGTGAAACTGTAAAAATTATTTAATCGGTCTAAATTGTCAAAACAGTTAATTTGGCCAAATTCTACCTTTTAGGAGTCTGTAGAATGCGTAAGTGTTAAGTAACTGCAGTAGCGATTATGAAAGGTCCGTGTCAAACAAATACTGAAACTGACCAGCAATAAGATGAAGATGATGACTATGTTGGCTCAAAACTTACCATTTTTTATTACTCTTGTGTGTCACAAAGTTGTTTGTGAACCAAAATTATTATTGAAATACAAAAAAAAGATAATTTCTTTCACTTGTTTCCAATTTTTCCAATTTCTGAATGTCTGAATGTTTCCGGGAATTTTATTTTTCTGGAAATATTACAACCCTAAGCATTATAAAAAAAATGACACCACTGAATTTCAGATTCGCTTAACGGGAAGATAACGTTGTCCATACTTGGACATTTTCAATAATATTACGTAAGCTCGGTTTAATTAGGTAAATGAATTTTTCTTCAGTTCCATTATTTATAGTGTGTAGTGTGCATAGAATATAAAAAGTACAGCTAGCCAATTGGGCTCCATAAGTGTTAAATAAATACGGATGCAAACCTAGTCATGTTGCCTTTTGGACGTAAATGTTAGACTGCCTGAGTGGGAAATCGAACCCACGACCTTTGAAACCAAAGGCCGGAGTCCTCCCACTCAGCCATATTGACATGGCCACGTCAGTATGGCTGACTGGAAGGACTTCGGCCTTTGGTTTCAAAGGTCGTGGGTTCGATTCCCCACTCAGGCAGTCTGCCATTTAAGTCCAAAAGGCAACGTGAATAGGTTTGCATCCGTATTTATTTTGTGTATATAATGTTTAACCACAGCGTAGTTCTCATCAAGATGATTTTCAGTAGTGTTGAGGTGTTGTATTTCCTTCTACTCCTGTACGGCTACGTAGCTGACGTTCAAATGAAAGGTATCATGCCACTTTCCAAGGATGCATGGATGTAAGAGGCTTAACGTTAGAAATTCGACGCATCGTCCAGTTAGCCGCCGATTCTGCCACCAGTCGCGCTGCGAACACCCCAAAAATGAACTTCTCAAGCATGCGGGATTGAACTGTGGTAGGTACCCGTAACGCGCGATATGCGGATTTGAAACTTAAAACACAGCATTGACAAATTATTAAAGTTTAGCAACAATGGTTTCATGCTACGTGCCTCTTTGTCCATTCAACGACAAAACAAAGCCTTCGGAGATTTAATTTCATGAATTTCAAACAGAAGAAGAACCAAGGTACGTGTGTATTGTACTGTACAATACACTACGGCGTTTTCCATTCGGATTTAAAATATGTTAAACGATCCTTTGAGGTATCAGTAAACCGTCCGAAGACCACAAGAATAGTCACCATTACCGTAAAATAATGTTCGTTTAGTGTTGCAACACGCGTAAATCTAATAATGAAAGGATTAACGCGTTTTTGTGCGTCCCGCTAACACTTATCAATGCTACGATTGGGGTGTTTCGTTCTTCGTGCTTTCACTTCAGCGCAACGCTTGGACGACGCGTCTTGCATGTGCGTGAAACCGAACGTTAAGTTTTTTACATACAGGAAGTCTTGGAAGTAAAATACACGAAAGTCATCAGCGTCGCACTATTACCTGTAAAAGAATGTCCAGCAGCCAAAAAACAAGTAAGAGCTTCTATTACAAGTATTAGTACGATGCTGATAACTTAACTGTCCTTTTCTTGTATCTGTTCATTTAGAGTATTAAGTTTTTTAAGGCTTGAATGGATATTTTATCCGCTTAATCATTATTTAATGCAGTGCCTGTTATACTTTTTTTTTAGATATTTCAGATAAATTAAATAACTAGAATTGTGATATATGTATATATGAGAACTCGCGAGATGAGTTAAATGAGATGGAGTGCTTCTCGAGTTAAATCTGATAAAAGAGCTTTGAGAGAAAGGGGATAAACGAAATTGGATGTTAACGAGGTAACCGACATTTTCCATAAATCAGATAAACGAGGTTACCAGATTTGACAAAAGGACATAAACGAAATTTGCGTGATAAGGGATACAAGATAATCTCGCTAATTAGATTAACGAGATTGAGATCGACTAAAATGTGATAAGCAAAATTAGAGTCAATTATTAGACGAACAAGATTTAGGCTAGATGTATAATATTTATTCTAATATACATCCTAATATTTATTTTGATACAAGTTCTCTTCAACAAAAACTGCTTTTAATTAAAAACTACATGCAGATTTATTCGTAGGGTTTCTAATCGGGACTCTTATTTCCACAGAACATTCATAGTATTAAACTGTTTTGAATACTCACTCTACTATTGCTTATTAGGATTATTTAAGCGTAGTTGGGAAGTTGGGTTTTCCTCAGCAAATAGTATTGATTAAGTAGCTAGTGCAAATCTTTTCATATAGGACATTCTAACAGCAACCACTCATATGTTTTGAACCAGACCACTCTTCCGAGTGTTTGTTCAGTTAAGGATCTCGATGTTTGGTTTGACTCCTCCTTAAAATTCACCACCCATTGTAATCACATAGTGGCAAATGCTAATCGTCGTCTTGGAATTGTTAACCGGATTTTTAATTTTGGCTGTATAGAAACTCAAGTCCGTGGTTTTAAAATTTATGTTCGCCCTCTTTTAGAATATGCTTCACAGGCTTGGTCCCTTTACCTGTTGCAAGACGTTGACCATTTGGAATCGGGGCAGCGTGGTTTTACAAAGCGGTTGCCTGGCCTTGCACAGCTGCCTTATTATCTGCGTTTGAAGCTTCTCAGGCTGGACTCCCTTGAACTGCACCGACTTAAGGCTGACCTGATTTTGACATTTAAAATTCTACGCGGCTTTCTGGAAATAGATTTACCATTCTTTGACCTTAGCCATGTGGGCAGGACTAGGGGGTCATAGTTAAAAATTACTTCTTCCCTCAGCCAGACTTAATTGCCAGAAGTACTTTTTTTCCATTAGGGTGGTCCCAGTGTGGAATGCTTTTTCTGAGCCGATCGTTGAGGATGCTTCTGTCAACAGCTTCAGACAACATCTTGACGAGTTTAACTTTGCCAAATTTTTGAAAAGACCCAATTATGTTGTCGCCTGCTTGTTGGGTGGTGATTGTTGGACTGGTGTATCTACATAATAATTCTGGATCCCGGCTGAGCTGATAAAAGGAAAGTTAAAGGAAAGTTAAAGGAAAACCGGAAGGACAACAATCACTTTAATCGCTTCTGATTGTTTTCGTGCACGTGTAATGTCTTTGATATTGACAATGATTGATATTTTTATTGAGCCGATAAGGCCTCCAAGCCATTCGCTCACAAACAAAACTTACAAATAAACTAAAAACTATTTATAGACTAATACAATCAAACAGACCGGCTGACTCCAAGAAACCCAAGAAGCCGGCTAATGGGTAATGTCTTTGCTACGGTCCCTAACAATTTCTGGTGCACGTGCTAAGGATTGAAAACTATCGTCCAAACCGTTGATTGTTGATGGGTAAAATGAAAGAATCGAAAGAACTTTGAAAATGGCTGCCGATGTTGACGAGCTCCTTCAGGAGCTTTGGAAACG